>JAVCKT010014561.1:16160-41125 GCA_032273925.1 Rhynchotus rufescens
AAAAAAGGGGGGGGGGAAAAAGTACAAGCTGAGAGACACAGAAATCTAGTACTTTAATACCTAGGACCCCAGAAAAAGCTGCTGGGCCTTGTAGCTGAGATTTGAGAATGCAAAACAGCAATTTAAGAGCAAGATAAATCTTTTTAAAAGGGAACTGTAATTATATCACCTGTGAACATTTTAAAGAGGCAATTCAAATTAATCTGAAACGTCCAAGTAAATTAGTGCAAATTAGCATAAAGGACAAGCACTTGGACCTAGGAGGAAAAGGCCTCCCATTCCCCATCCAAGGGGCTGCAAAACCCTGCTGTGGTCCATGCAGCTGGTGCTCTCACCCATGGGTTGCCTCCTGCATCCCGTGCTCACCGTGAGGTTATGAAATAAGGTCTGCCTGTCTCTTTGGAGCCTCCGTGGGGACAGCAGGTGAGGGGAACCAGCACAGGAACAAGGCTCTTTCCTGAGACATCCCCTGTTTTAATTTGGGGCTGTGCCCCATGCGGCTCGTGATGCTCCCTGGCTTTCCTGAACAAGGTCTCTGTTAACGAGGGCTCCTCGAAGGCTGTGCTGCTTTGGGACGATTTCTACCCTTAATCTGAATGTGTTCAGCCAGAATATGTGCAGCCAGTGATCAAACCTAATTGCCAACAATTTCACACCCACAGGATCCCGGCCTGGCTTTGACATTCCTGCAACCCCGTCTTTCCAAGCATCGCTTCCAGCAGGGAGCTCACAGTTGCTAGGGGATGGTGGGCTTTATGCATTTACACATGAAATACCTTTAGCATGCAGGGGAGAATTACCCATGCAATATTCTGGTTAATATTTGCTGGAATAAAAATGGACGACCCAAAATGCAGCGAGGAGCAACTCTCTAGGGGCTCGGAGGCCAGGTTTGATATAGGTATTATCCAGACATCCAAATATTGCTTGAATCTGTCTGCCGAGTTTAGCTGGGGTTCTGACAATTAGAGGCTGTCACGGGAGGTTTCCAGTTCTGCTCCACGCTCATTACCAAGTCCATTGCTATAAGTAAAGTCCAATTCATTCTATTTCCTTTTCTATTCTAAGGAAATGGGGAAAAAAAAAAAAAAGAGAGAGGCTGTCTGCTACCACCTAGAATGCCATAGACCTCATGTCTCAGATGGCCACTTGACTTCAATTAGATATGTTCAACATGCATTTAAATGTATTAAATCACTCGGCGAATTTCACTTTGAAAAGCAAAACTTCCCACGTGAGTTGTCCATTCGCAAATTCTTGCAACCAGATCATCTTGCACATAAAGACTTAAAATGCCACATATACCTAAGGAATTCAGGTCCGCTTAAAATTTTACCTAAGAGAACCTGTATAGTGCACAGTATTTTAGCCATTAGATTGTGCTCAGTGTTACTCCGCCTTAACCATTGGTTTATTGTGGCAACTGGGGAAACCCACATTGAGTTTAGGCTTAAGCTCCTTCCTGACAACCAGGCAAAGTAGCTGAGAAGAGCAGCAGTTGGAGATGAGCTTGGGCTGTGGATCCCCATGCCTGGGAAGAAGGCAGGATCTCAGGCATACCCTTCTTCACAGCCTTGCAATGAAGTCTCTGTCACTGGGCAAACGGTGCCATCGCCAATGCTTTGTGGTATGAGGGTTCATTAACTTCATAGCCCTGTCTCCGAAGATAAAAACTGTTCTTTTTACAGCACTACAGTTTTAACTGTGCCCTAGCTAGAGATTACCTCAACCTGCTGTAATTTGAGCTGTTTCACTAATTGGCTTTTTGGTTCATTAGCCAAATTGTGTGTATGAGGGAAATGGGGAAAAAAATGTGAAATGAATTTCCCTTGCAATTCATTGTTAAAAAAAAAAAAAAAAAAACTTAATAATAATTTATATTGAACCAAACTTACTATGTGCTTTGCAATGGTAGAACTAGGTTTTTGACTCTGGGATGGCTTAGGCTATTGCAGCCAGTAAATGGTATCTGCCACTCTTAATATCAGGTCAGGAAAGTACATTTTAGCATAATGCAAAGTATGTGTCTTTTTATGTATGCATATATATATAAAATCAGATTTTAGTTAAAAATACTTTGTCATGGGCAGTTTCTTCCGATATATTGCTTTCAGTAGTGAGATAACAGAGGTGAACAGCAAAAATCTTAACAAATCAACTTTACTGCTGCAGAAGCTGGAGCTCTATTACCAACACACCTGTGTAAGTAACAAAATTACAATGAGTCCCTAGTTTATTCCTTCCAAGGCAACGCATCCAGCTAAAAATCCAAGATTAACTCCAAGCAGCTAGAGGGAGCAAATTCTACTTATTCATCATCAAAGAGGCTGCTGTGCAATTTAATCTGTTATATGAATTTCCCACCATTGATTCTTGTGGCATGACGGTGACGCAGGGGGTCACTTGTGCACTTGGGATTGCTGGTTGTGTGACAGCAGAAAAAGAAGGCTCAGAAAAAGGTTAAATTAAAGAAGCTACTAGAAGCTATTTCTGCAAAAGGAATGTATATTATCTAAATTAATGGCAGACCTCTAATTAGCTGGATGTTGACGCAGAATTACAGCTTTAAGGTAAATATATGTTTCCTCCAGCCAAAGGGATGGGTAAGGAAATGTTTAGCCTGCAGACGGTAAGAAGTGATTAAAAGTAAATTAACATTGCCAGTGTATTAGGGCACAATAACCTCCCTGGTTTTGCTGGCAAATCTTTACAATAAATCTGTTGTTGCTCCTTAGCATCAACGGAGATAAAGAAATTTTTAACCTCATTCTCCAGGATATTTTCCCATAATACAAGGTGGGCAAAATCCTTAAGCAAGTTCCTTGCTTTTTCAATAAACAGCAAAATTTTTATTCTGTAGCAGAGAACTGTTCCTGTAAGTCAGTGTATCTTGTTTTGGCACAATGACGTTGAAGTGGAGCCTCTAAGCTACTTTCTGTTTTGTCAATTTATTGAGTCCTTGCATTATAGTAAGCATACGTCAGACAGAATAGCAATCATGAATTGCCTTCACAGCGTCCTTTGCAGTTTACAAGGAGTAAAATTATGAGTTATGGAGAGCAGAATTATGAGAATTACGAAGTTGTTTGAACAATTTGCTCCTTGGAAAGATTAGAATTTTCTTGCCAGATGTCTCAGTGTGAAAAGTGGGATAATCCATTTGCCATCGGAGATAAATCCTGCTGCAGTGAAACGCTGCATTCCCTCACGTGGATATCCTTCACGGATATCTGCAATATCCCGTTCGGCTGCATGCGGGAGTTTGAAGATATTATGACTTTGAGTGTGGGCAGAAAAGAGGTCTGGCTTGTTAAAATCTTTGGCCTTGCCTCTTCATATCTGCTTTTGCTCTCGTGTTAGAACACTCAACTCACATTTGTTCCCCTCGGTCCCATGAATGTCTCTAAATGATGCCCATGATGTCTTTTATATAGGTCCCATGATGGGAACAGGAGAGCAACCCTGAGTCAGAGCAAAGATCCAGTTACATCATTACAAACATTTTGCCCTGATTCTGGCCAAAAAAGCACCCGAGGGCAAGGTTTGCAGGGTCCGTGTCCCGACTTCCTTGCCGAGCGCCCCGCAGGCATCCCGAGCCCCGGGGAGCACCATGACTAATGCCAAGGCCGGACTCATCAACCATAAATTCATCTAATTGCTTTTGGGACATTCCTGTGCTCGGCAGTGGTTTGTGGCACTTAAGTTCACAGTTTAATTACATGTTGTGCAGAGAAAATATTTCCTAATGTACATGTTAAATCATCCTGCCGCAGTTCCAGTGCCGCCCCCTCCGCTTCTCCCACCTCTTCCCACTCCTCCTCAGAGAGCTGTCTGCGTTTTCTTTTTTTGCAGGGCTCTCTCACATCACTCACTCCTCGACTTTCCTTTTGCCCCGAGCTGACAACTCCGAGCTTGTTTAGTTCTGGGCTGGCAGTTTCATTCACAGTGCACTTCTGCTATTTTGGAATGGTAGTTCCGTCCAAGGAGCTTCTGAGGTGCAGCTTAATGCGTGTTGCTCGTTTATCTGTTCTGCTGTGTATTTTTGTTGGCCCTTGGCTCTGCCTCTTTGTCAGCCTGATCTGTCATTTCTGTGTAGTTCACACTTAGGGAAAAAAAATAGTGTCTTCTATGATTTATCTTAATTCCTTCACATTTTTGAGATACCTATGATACCAATATCCCTTTTTAAAAATAAACAGGCATTCTGGACTGCTCAGCACTTCTGTATATGCATTTAAAACTCACACATTTAGCACTGCTTTGGTTGCTATTTTTGTGCTCCCTGTTTGGCCTGCTCTCTGCCTTCCTTTTTTATTTTTCTTTGACCTGAGACTCTTCCTCTTACTCCATCGGGCATGTAGGGATGTAGAAGCTTTTAAACCCATCAACTTTCCTCCACATTTTATTTCCAAAAAAAAAAAAAAAAAAAAAAGGAGAAAAAGAAAAGAAAATTATCTCAAAGAAAGAAAGTAATTTTTCTTGCCTTTAAGACCGTTAGCCTGGTTCCATCGTGGTTCAGGTGGAGCCAGTCCATTTGGAGGCCTGTTTCATCCCCTGAGATTTCCTGGCTCCCAGTAAAGCCCATTCCCCTCTGCGCTGACTCAGCGGTACTGGAGATGATCTCTCAACAGTGGCACCTGGACTCTCACATCGCACTGGGCTATCTTTTTTCTTTGCCTTTTTTTTCTCTGCATTCTTGTCTTGTCCTCCTCATTGTGTCTGACTCTTTCTGAAGGCTGAAAATTGTTTTTATTTTCAGCACACGTAATCAAAGACAAATAGTTCTATTTGCTGCTGGACCTAAATCCCCAGTCGGACATCGGCCTGCCTGCTCCTTCACTCATTTTTCCCCTTGCTTCAGTCCCCCCAGATGCTTGGTTTACATCTCTTGCAATCTCTCAGAGACATTTAGCAAGGGCTTTAGCAGGATGCAAATTGAATTCCCAAATCCATAGCTTTTCTCATGATGTGTTTTCAAACTGAGTACCTCTGGAAAGGTCGCCTGAAGGCTTGAAGTACTCGAGCATTTAGTTTGTTGTTGTATGTTTTTTTTTTTTTTTAGTGGTGATTGAGTAGCCATCAAGCTGATTTAAACTATACTAAGACCAGAATAAATGGCTTTCAGATCTGTTTCTGTACAGAAAGACCCCACACACACGCTATGCTTCTGCAACAAAGCCGCCTATGTGACTGCAGTATGCCCAGAGGAGCATCTGCAAAAATAAAGTATGGATTAAATCACACAAGGTAGAAGCTAGTGTGCATAGAAGAAATCATTTCATGTGTGTATGAATAAAAGCAATAATCCACTTCCAAATACTTGTAGTGATAGGTAGATTTGGATGATGATAGCTACCCATCTTCCAAGTGATGGTGACTATGGTGCTTTCTTTAGTGTTGATGCTGCCTTGCGTTTTTGGGGTTGGTTTTTTTTGGTAAATGAATCATCTAAGTCAGCTTGATCATCACATTAACAGCTTGTTTTTAGCTGCTTGTGGATATGCTGTATGGAGTCATTTAGCTGGAGGCTGGGTTTGATACTGGCTCAGCAAGTCTGGTTGCAATAAGGACTATTGGACTCACGGTTGTACAAGTGATCAAAGAAACTGTGAATTCACAGAAGATTTATGGTAGATTGAAACACTGAATTGACACAGGAATGGCTGAAAATATTTCTTTTGTAAAAAAATAAAAGAAAAACCCTAAATAGTACCACCAACATACTCATGTGGTTCCAATTGCTTCAGAGGATTTTTCAGGTGCGTGGAAAAAAAACATGAAATTCCTACCTAGATACCAAATCCTTTCAACTTTGACCTACCAGAATGCAAGTTTGGTTCTGTTTTAATTAATTTATTCTAAGCAGTATGATGAAGTGTTTGAATTTTTGCACCTTGGTACTGTTTTCCCTTTGAGATCTGCACTCCTTTGTGGCTCTGCTCTGCTTTGTACCTTAAAATATTTTTCCATTTAGCCTCCAGGCTTTAATAATCAGGCTATGCACTGATAAAGTGTAGAGTATTCAGTTATGGTGGAAAAACATTAATATTATGTGATGAGGTTTTTCTTGGGAGAAGGCAGGTCAGGTAAATAAGGCAATCATTGCTGGGAAGTGAATGTTTTCATATTTCTAGTCAGTACAAAGTACTTTACCTTTTTTTAAAAAAAACCTGTAAGTCCTTAAGAGAACTCAGTGGCAAAAAAAAATGCATTAAATCTGTACATCTCATTTGGAAAGCTACAAGTTCATTTTTCGTTACAGGTGATTTTAAAGAAAAGCAAGTTGTAAATTATTTCTGTAAGAGAATTAGCATATATTTATTTGTGAGGTAATCAATATTTATTATAACATCTACCTCGGAGAAACGGAAATTTTAAAAACCACTATTTTGAATTTATGAAGGATTTTCTTGTTTTTAACCAAAATAATTCCTTGTCCTTAAAAAAGATGTACTGAATGCCTGCAGTTCTGCAGCATCTTGTACTTGGCAGCACATAGCAGCCATTTGTTCGCTGCCTTGATTAATTCTCTTGTTGTTTCAGAGCATCAGATACCTAGTTCGTTTAGAGAAAGGGAATATGTTCCATATTTAAAAACCCCTTTTATTGCAGTGGCTACATCTTTTCAGATTTAATTAGGTCTCGGCCCTTCCAAAGGAGGAAGGTCCCATCTTACTTGTCCCCAAAGCATCATTGCAAAATGTCCCCAGATGGAGCCTCGCTCCTAACTGCTGACTTCACCATATAGGAACTAATTACTTCTAATCTCCCCATTGATGTGATCAAGTTTTAAGTCTCTGAGACGGTAATGGCCACATTTTCCTCTGCTGCAACAGGCAGGTTATTTCTCCCTCCGAGGGAGCGACTCCACCGCTGGCGATGTCTTACTGCCAGCCCCCTGTACACCACAACCATTATTAAATTGCTCTTTCAAAGACAGCTATTTTAGTAGAGCCTTGGTGCCCATCAAGGAGGTTTTCTCCCCAACTTCTTTTTATGCTTATTTGGACCTGGCCAAGGCAATAAATCCGTCACACAGCCCTGATAACTTGGGCCCACTTTGTTCCAGATGTAAATCCAGCTCTGCCAATGAGTAACTATGGACCAAAAGCTCTGCTGGACAATGCCGAGTCTTCAGAAAACTGAATCCTGGAGATGGTCCTGGTAATTTCCTCTCCACCGTTTTGGGGAAGACAGTGCATCTAATGATTGCGACTAACGCAGTAATGCACCTGGAGTAACAAGAAAGTGCTAAATTAATATGACAAAAACTACACTGATCTTCTAAAATATTGTATTGTCAGTCTAGACCATATCCAACATTTTTGTTGTTTTATTTGAAACCACACAAGTGATTTGATGGATTTTTTTTTTTTGCTTGTTTGCATGAGAGATCACTCTTATTCAGTTAATCATCTAAACACTGTTTTTATTACTTATGTTTTACTTTTCTTTTTTTTTCCCATTTTAAAAAGGAAAGGCAATCCTATGTTTCAGTCTAAGGAGGCCAAAACGCTTAGACCCGAGTGAGAGCTACTGTGGCTGGGGTTCAGCACATGGTTCACCGCCTCGTGTCTGCTATTCCAGGCATGTCTGCTTAGTGTA
Organism: Rhynchotus rufescens; assembly: GCA_032273925.1. Taxonomy (NCBI): domain Eukaryota; kingdom Metazoa; phylum Chordata; class Aves; order Tinamiformes; family Tinamidae; genus Rhynchotus; species Rhynchotus rufescens. The sequence goes on from JAVCKT010014561.1 coordinate 23,766, forward strand.
TCCTGCTAATCCCAAACCCATGTGCTGATGTTGTCGATGGACATCCACTGCGCAACACAAGAATGTGCTTTTTTTTTCTCTTATTTTGTTATTATTCAAATTTAGGTTTTTGAGTGATTAAAGCAACACATGAATCCTGCATTAATCCTCTGAAGTCAGCTGTAATTGGGGAGGATTTTAATTTAGAGTAAATATTGCAGCTGTAAAAATTGTCCTGTTAGTCTTGATGTCCTTAAGTAATGCAGTGCTCTATAGAATCAATATTTGTGTATAGGGGCTGATTGACGTTCTCTGTTCTCCATCACTGGCCTCTTACCTCCTGCAACGTCAGCTCATGTGGTCGTCGTTGCATTCAATATCTCTACTATTATTATTGCTGTCATTAAGTTGAGCTGGGAAGAAGGATGAGGGGACTGCACTTTCATGAGGATTCAAAAACCAGTGGCCAATTGAGTTTTGCAAATATTAAGCAAACAAATACTGCTCATATTAAGCCGAGACAGTTAATTAGACTGGCATTGACTGACGTGGGTTTATTGGTCTCAGGTAGCGAGTGACACAGGGGATATGCAAGGTCACTGTGAGCAGCTGAGCTAATCACTCCAACTTATTCCATAAAATGCAGGATATTTCCAAGGATTTTATCTTCTGGCAGTGGCACGAGGGGTACAGAGGAAAACAGGGAAGAGCCGTGATGCGGTATGAGAGATTTTAGATGGGAACAAGCCCAAAAGGGAGACCCTATAAAAGGATTTGCACAAGAATTTTAGAGGAGTTATTTGTAATCCAAACGGTCCAAACTTTCCTGACAGAACCTTCCATAAGTATTCATCCCTTGCCAAAGATTATAGGCTTGTCCTGCCTTCTTGCACATGGACCCATCTCTCCCACTGTGCAAAATTCATTGCTCTTGGCTTCAAATGGATCTATTTAAAAAAACATAGGCAGAAAGGATTTTTTATATTCTTTCTTTCTCTCTCTCAATTTCTCTCTCTCTCTCTCTTTTTTTTTTTTTTCCTAATCTTTCTAAATATTTAAGTGAGGCTTCTTAAAAAAGAGCCTTTCCATCAAATTTCTTCTGTAACAGGAGGGCACAGAACTCATCTCTGGGCACTTACATTCACTGTTAACTACAGCCCTTGTAGCTGCAGCAGCCGCTGCAGTGGCTCTTGAGTAGGCAAATTTGTAAAGATTTTGAGGAGGACCAAGCACTGATGTTGGCCTGGCTCCTAGGTCATGCCCACAGAAGCAGACAGTGAGCTCAAAAACCCACGCTGAGATAGACAAGATCAAGCCATGGCAGGCAGATCTAGTTCTTTTAGCAAATCGGGCTAAGAACTGGATAGAAGTAGAAAGCTATATCGAAAAAAAAGAAGAGGAGAGGAGAGAAAGCATGATGCAGAAGGGAAATCTCACTTTTTTGGTGATTGTTTTAAAACAGGCGCAATTTTCCTTTCTGAGTGTAGTTATGCTCGTTCTGCATCCTTACGCCTCAGAGATAGTGACCTTAAAGTTGGTCTTAGTGGCCTCATCTTTAAAATACATATTCATGTGAATGCCTTTATTCATAGAAGCAGCTCCTAGGGGGCTACAAATGTGAATATTATTATTCACCTTTTAAGAAATTTTCCAGACTTATCTCCAAATGTGCTCTGTGTGGGAGAGAGTATCTTAAGACGCTACAGAGCAGAAAAGCATTGCAGTGAGTAAAGGAGAACGTGTTTCCTTATCCAACAGCTGCAGTTCTGTTGTTCTCAAATACAGCAATGTAGGACTCAAGCTTTGCACAAGGAATGGAGGGTTCAGTTGGGTGTTTGGGCTCGCAGCAAGGCAACAGGACCTATACTCTGTGCAACAGCATCGGTGGTGGGTCCCCAACGCTTCCTTTGCTGCTCCTTCTTGTACAGGTAATGTCCACCAAAACAAGAGTCCCAAAACTGCAAATTTCTTTCCTTGCTAAGCTTTACTCTAAGTAAACTCCATTTTGCTACTAGCTAAGGATCTGAGAGATTTAGTGTTGGGACTTTGATGGTCAAGCTTTTCTAACTCCTCCATTTCGGAACTCTGGGTGATGGTTTAAAAAAAAAAAGGCAAAAGAAAAAGCAATTACCAGTTATCTCTTATTGAGCCTAGGGATAAAAGCAAAATCCATTACGCCTTGTTTTATTTTCATATTACTATGTTTTTGCTTTAATCTCTAAAATCACCTGTGTTTCTCAACCTGTTGCATTGGAATTGCAAAGGGCTGATTCCAAGGTCAAACAGCCCCTGACTACGTGGCAAAATGAAACCGTCTACAAACACAGAGAGCTGCTTTGCCTTCCCTCCAAATGCCACACGTAGGCATTATCTCACCACCCGAGCAGTTTTGGGTGGCAGAGGGGTTGCATAAGCTCAGCTCTCTGAAGGGGGTTGTATTTAGACAGGGGTCAAGAACACCACAATTTAACATGAAAAATTTTCCAGATAGTAGGAGCTGTCCCGACTGCTTTACAAAAAGGAATACTTCCATGCTACAAAAATCCCAGGAAAAGCCTCTATTCATCATCATGGCTGATTCTCCACTGAGTTTATCCCAGTTGTACAAATTATTCAGAGTCAAACCTGGCTCAAGAGAAAATTTTGCTGCTTTGTTTTTGAAACCAAATTGGATGAATATAGATATATACTGGAATCACTTCTTTGATGCCCTGACAAGAGCGTCTGCACCCATAGCATCTGTCATCTCCTGGAGCCACGATTAAAATTAAAAATCAATAAAGTAAATAGTCTTGTTAAAGAAAAGCATGGTGGAAAATCCCCGCAGTAGGATATATATTAAGTAATGAGACACATGCATAACAGACTGTGCACAGGTTTTATCTTGTCTTCCTTGCAGTTTCTTTTCTTAAAGTTAGGCTCATGAAAAGGCAGATGAAATGTAACAAATGCTGAGTTCTTCAGGCCAAAAACCCTAGTTCCCATCGTGCATAAGCAGCTTTTTGCAAACGTGAACATTTTGTAAATGCTACCACTCTCAGAAACATGGTGGATTTTTTTTTGTACAAAATCCATTTGTGCAAACAATTTCTGTGAATGTTATGGCCTTTGCATGAATGTACATAGTGCTAAAATAACTCTTTATAAATACGCTCTCTGTGGCTTGCTTCCTGCTTTCCCTTTGTTTGCTTATGCATAATATTTGCCATGTTTACAGTCTCTTAAGTATTTTATGACTATCCCAAATGCTGCATTTTCACAAAGGGATGTGATTTCAGGAATGGCCTCACTAAAACATCGTGAAAGGCATCGAGAGGGGTGAAGCGTTCATTCCAATACTTTTTTCTGAATGAAAAGTTGGTGCTGGTTACGCCTTTATTTTGAGAGCCCATTAGGTGCTTAAAGGTCTCTAAGGCCAATAATATTCCAATAGTTTCTAATTAATATTAGTGCCAAGATAAAAGCATGTAGCAGCACTCAGAATACATGAAAAGACAAGCAAAAACAGAGGAACGTGAATTTTGATGTGATTTGGAGTCTACTCTGATACTCTACCTCTTTTCTGAGCTTTCTGTACCAACTTCTAGACACATCCAGTGTTGCTGTTTAAGCATTTTATTTGTCACTGTCTGACCTAGACCCTTCCCTTTTCTCTAGGGAGAAAACTTTCCTTGTTGTTTGGGCTCTTGCTACTTTGCAAAATCCTCCTGAGGAAATATGACAAAATTATACAAAAATATTCATCTCCCAGAGTGAAAGCAGAAAAAATTGCTGAAGGAAAATTGATAAGGGTGGTGCTTGGCTGTTACACACTGTGACCCATGACCTGTACGTGACAGGTATCCACTACTGCCTGGCTTTTAATGCCCTGCTCCCCTCTGCCGTGCTTATGAATTGGAGACCTCACAAGTGCCACGTCCAGGAGCTCCACTGAGGGACCCTGTTGTTAAATCTCCCTGTTTACTCCCATTGGAATCGTTGGTCCGAATTACATCTGTGTAGGGCGGTTCTAGCGGATCTGGGGAGTTGGTTGCTGTTTCCAGGACCTGAGATTTGTTGGCAGAAGCCCAAGCTGCCCAGAGAAACTGCTCCTGCCCATGGAGTTTCCATTGTCAGGTTTTCCTGAAATTGGAAAATAAAAGCAAAATAGAATGGGGCAATGGGGAAAATGAAAACTTGAAGAATCGACTCAGTGATGGATACACGCTGGGGGCGATTTCCCAGGGAGATGACTCTTGATAACACGAGTACAGATAAGGAACCCGGGCGATGCGCAGGGAAGCACGCTGTGTTTTCCTCCTGCACAGGATCCGTGGCGCGATTATTGGCAGCGCCGAGGAGCTCCGCGCTGCCGGCAGCACGTGCAGCGAGGTGCACGACTGCCGGCTCTGCGGGGGCAGCCCCGCGCTCGTTTCTCTGCTCTGTGGCACAAGCTGCCATCATCTCTGCAGGGGCGGCTGCTGCGGCAAGGTGTGCAAGCAGGGAAAGATAATTCAGTTAACAAATCTCATGATGCTCCTTGTAATGGAAGGAAATCCATCCTGACACCTTAAGAAAATATTTTTCTGTTTTGTTTGGCTAATGAATCCTGCTCAGATAGAAGTGATTTCAGGCTGGTTTGCTTACTCTGATTCCAAAGCCTGCCTGGTGAAGCTGCCTTAAAATGCTGCTATCTGTGTGCAAGCATGTTCAGGTACCCTCCTTTGCAGCAAGGTGCTTTTTCAGGCTGTGCTGGTTTTGTTGCCCCAATTGCAATAAGAATTTCCAGAAAAATGCAGGCAGACACTTTCTCTACCTTTAAATCTCTGTTGTATTTTGACCCCATTACAAGTCGTGGTTCTTCTATTAGAGGAGCAGCAAGGGTAGTGTGAAGAGGACTCTACCTCCGTTGTCCTCTCTTGATGGTAAGCACAGCGTGTCCCTTGCTTGCAGCTCCTAACTCACTCCAAGCACAATGCATGTCCCATGGCTCCGGACAACCTCACTGAGGATCATGCCAGGGTTTCCCTCCACCAACAAGCAAGCCCAAACTTCAGCAGCAGGTATCACTCAGTGCTGCAGCAGCAGGGACTCAGCCCCAAGGTGGGATGTCAGCCTTCACTCACCCCTAGTTCCAGAAAACCTCTTTATTTTACTGCTCGAACCTGGACTTTAGGTTGGTTATTTAATTTCAGCTTAAGGTTGGCCAAAAAAAGGGTCTCTGGTTTTTGTTTGTTGCTGTTACTGTTTCTTTATGATATACGAAGACGACCAGAAGTGAATTTAGTTCTGGTGCTTATTCCGACTTGCCTTTCATCTCAGTTATATCCATAATGTCCGGATGGAGTTCCAGATGACTCATTTCAGATCTGCGAAGCAGCACACAAGCTTTCCCAGCCTCTGCTGAGAGGGAGAGCAGTGAATCTTTAATGACAACGCTTCTTTCCTCGAGGGTTCCTCAGGTATTTGAGTCAACTAAGTCACAAGAAAATTTAAACAAATCCAGTGTTTTAAACAGCATGATGTATACACGGATTTCTTCAGTCTTTTTAATCGATATGGTTTATCTGCAGTTAGCTTACAGTAGGAAAAAAATACATATCAGGAGAAAAAGACTTAAAACCAGAGATCTTTTTTAATGGTTTCCAGTTCTTCTTGGCTGGGTCATAGTCCTTGCATAGGACCCTCCAAGCAAGCCATTGGTGTCATTTAGCCCCCAGGTTCCAAGAGATGACCAAGTCCAGGTGACAGCAGCACCCAACGCTCTTGGCATGAGCACTAGGATGCCCTGAGGCCCCAAATCTGGAAGGGAACCAGACTGTCCCCAGAAGTCCTGGGATGGTAAATCACAGTCCGCCTTCTGTGGATGATTTAGTGTGGATGTCCACCATCGAATGTGACCAGGAAGCTAAGTGAGGGTCATGACAATTTCTAGTATTTCTAGGAGTTTTCCATGTATTTCTATGCGGGAGAGATTCTTGGAGCCTCTGGAGAAGCTTGTTTGAGGAGGCCCTGGTGGAGGGAGATGGCATGGCTGCCTATCCCACACTATTGATGGTAATCCGAGCACAGAGCAAAGATCAGATGTGATGCCAGGCATTTTAAATTTCTCAGCATCTGAGCACTGGGGGAAAATTATCTTTTGAGACCAACCATGAGGATGAGGTGGAGACCTGGTGCTCACCACGGTTCCAGCTCTGCCCTGGTTATCTGTCTCTGTGGCTGCCATCGAAGCCCCGCTCCTTGTGCTCCTCCAACTCATCAAGATGCATCCAGCAAAGCCCCCAAATCCTGGTGAAGCAGTGTTACAAGAGGATAGTTTCCAGGAGTTTCATCCAAAAGTTGTAAGAAACCCAAGCTGGGCTGCCCTGTGCACACCAGACTCGCAGGTTGCTGCTTTGCACCCGTGTCCACCTTTGCCACTTCTCCGTGTTTTAGCAAGCTGATTTCCAAGCACATCTTTTCTGAATCACCATCTGAGCTGGCTGCCAGTTGGCCCAAGCCAAACTCTGAGACACTTGAGACCGGGAGAATCAGTTCCAGCTGCACTCTGCAATTAGGAAAACCCTGCTCTGTAGCCGGATGTCCAGCTGCCGTGCCAAGGAGCATATCATTTGGCTCAGCACGAAGTATTCCGGGAGAAAGAAGTAAAAAGGGTGGAGATGCAATGGGATGAAGTTCCCATGCCCGCTCCCCTCTTGCCAAGGTGGTGAGCAGTGGGAAGGGAAGCTCTGCAGCGGCTGAGACAGTCCTTGGCGTTTTGACTCAGGTAGCAATATGTTTCTAATGGGAATGGAAAGTACCCCAAATGCCATTTCTTCCATGCTTGCACGCTAGGGAAATACTGTTTTTTCTCGTGGACCTGAGGTTGCAGCACATGGTAATTTGTCAGCAAGTGGGATACATGAGAGTACTGTGTCAAACACGAGTCTCATCTAGAGCATTGAACTCCCCAAAGTCTCTTCCTTTCAGCTCCAGAAATTCAAGCACTTTCTGTAAGCTATTTTTGTTTGTTCTACTGATGTGAGTTAATAAATGTGAAGCTTCCAAAAATATATTTAATATCAGGAAAATTACCGGAGGTTTTGCTTCTACTGTCATTTAATCTATCTCAGCAAACTAGCTTAAATGACTTGCCAAGTTTGAGTATGTTCCAACAATAGGATTTCTGTAGCAATATGAGTATGTCATTTCCCCAGATAACGGTACAAACTGTGGTGCAAAACTCCACTTTGAATGATTTAGCAAAGGAATAAATATTTCTTGTTCTCTTCTTCCCATCTCACTTCTTCCTCTCTCTACTGCTATAGAAACAGCTACTTTCTTTGAGTTAAATAAGCAGGAATGAACTGCTCTTTTCCAAAGAGCTCTGCAATATGGGAAGTCTCTCCGTGGATAGTCGCAGGCAGTCACTTTGATAACAGTAGCTTACATGCTATATATAATGTACTGTATGGACCTTGACCACATGTTCTTGCTTGACCCTGTACATTCAGTCTTTCTCTTGTGCTTAAAATACATTTGAATGAAATTCATGAAAGACCATCTGGCAAAACATACTTTTCTGGTGTCACTTTATGCTCAGCCAGCCTCCTGGGTTTCCTTGCACACGTGGCTTGGCTTTCCCAAGCCAGTGTTGGCCTCTTCTTGCCACACGGATCCATGTGCGGTAAGTGTGGCTTTCATACTGTTGGAGGAAAGCACTGATAATTAATGCCAGTGCTCTAATGACATACATTTGACTTGTCAAACCTCTGAGTTTTCTGAGGTCTTTTCTTCACTATCAACAAATTCTTTATGGTCTTTTTTAAGTGAACCCCTCTTTAGTTGTTTAGAGAAGTTAGTCAGGATGTGGAGCTGCTTTTCATCATGAAGGTCTTCACAGATCTTGGCACTCTGAAAAGAGCCTTTCCATGAAAATCACTCAGTTGTTCTCCCTGTCCAAGGGCTTGTGGACACAGGTGCATTTTGACCCTTCCTGAGAGATCAGCACCTTCTTTTCACTACTGAGCAGAGCAAGATAAGGAGCAGACCCCAAGGCCAAGGGCTTCTTCCATGTTTTGTGCCAGCAGTTCCTTTTATCCTCCATTCTCCCTGCACTCTGGTTCCTATTTGTCCCTTCTTTTTATTGCAGTTAATGTGTCCAGCTATTTTCTCTGTCACTTGGGACTTTCTGTGACTCAATGACAAGAGCAAGTTATGCTAGTTATGAGAATGCAACACGGTACTGGCACCTCTGAAAGCTGCAACAGCAAAGTCCGTGGCAGTAAAAAAGAAACTTGGGAGGAGCCCGTGTTCAGAGTTGTTTTGTGTTCCTGTATTAATAATAAATATTAAGCTAATAAAATATTATCAAATTCTGTGGCAAAGGTCTTCCCAGGGGTGGAACTTGTTGCTCTAAAGCAACAGCCATCAGTGCCAGGAGATTGCACTGCACACAGAGAATTTTTCTAAATTAATTTCAGATACTTGCTACAGAATAGGAAGTAATGTAATTTCTGGCAGAGCTGCTGGCAGCGTGTGTATCGATGCACTGTTGTGCGGTGCCAGACCCCATGTTATATGGAAATTAATTCTTTGTAAAACGAAGCAGCAAAACCACCAGTCGAAGAAAACAACATCTAGTTGGAGATCGATGTGATGATGTCATGGTTGTTACTGAAACAGAAATGTTATGATATCACGGTGTTTGTGAACATGATTTAAAATTCATTTAGTTCAGTGGCTTTGAAGGGCAGTGGCTCCTAATGAAATCAGTCTCGTGGCACCCGACCCCGCTATGTTCTCCCGTGCACCCTGGGGCTCCGCGGGCCACAGGAAAGTGAATTAGCTGGGAGCTCACGTCCCCCATCTGTCCCAGCACACGCAGCCCTAAAGCCACAGGGATCAACAGCAAGGAAACCCGGGAATCCAGAGTCAGAGCTGTGTGCCCTGTGAGCCTGTCCAAACCAGTGCTCTGCAAGGGGGGAAACATGAGCCCACGGGGCAATCAGATCATTTACAGCAGCTCTTCCCCACCCCTTGCACTCCCTTTAAACCCACCTTTTATAATTGACCTCCTCTGGCACGCTGGAAATATTATTGTGTTCTCTGTGGGTTTTTCCCCAGCAGTGAAGCACAAGCAATGGGGCGCTTGCAGCCGACGGATACTCTCGGGCTCGCAGAGGGAGGATGCTCTGGGGAGACACTCCAGCTCCACAAAGGTAAAATAAATAATAAACGTTGGTCAGCAGAGCACAGGCAGGTTGGATAAAGCAAGGCTATGTGCTGAGCTCTGCCTTTGGGCTTGGTTTTGGTTAGCTAGATTCTAGATTCTGCTGCTTTGGCAGCAGAAATGCCAAATAAAAGGATAGCTAAAATAGAGCCATTCTTTAGTTCTGTTGGTGGGGAAAAAAAGGCATGTTATCTTGGTGGAGAGGAAAAAGGATTTTTAAAAGTATCCTAGGAATTAAACAGAGTAGTTTCTCAAATATTGGTATAGTATCTCAGATACTCTCAAGATAAAGTCCGAGGTTTTCAGTTCACCTAAATTTCCCTGTGTAAGTGCGTATTTCATCACAACAGGCAGCGAAGCTTGAAAAATGCCCAACAGCACAGGATCAGCTGGTCAAACCTTAAAGCTCCATGTCTTCATCAGGGATCGGGAGGAGGGAGCAACCTGGATAAAAAGGAAAACCAAATTACTCCTCAAAATACTAATGTTATTTAAAGCTAATCATAAAAAAAAAATCCCCATGGCTTCAGAGTCTTGCAAGGGCTTTTTATCTGCGTAGCTCTTAAAAAATAAATGTCACATAAAGTAATGGAAGACTTGAGATTCAGGCACAGTAAACTATTTCCAGAGACCTTCTTCTTCTGTGCCTTGCAAAAAATCTCAGGGAAAGAAAGAGTTTTGGAAGCTGTGCAAAGGTCTTAAACCCGTGGGTGGAAGTAAATACAGTGCAGAAAATATGAGGCAAATGTTGTTATGGACCATGGAAGAAACAGAGAAGGAGAAAATGCTTTCCCTCGGGCTGTGAAATTATTGAATTGTCAAAACCGCAGGCAGCTGGTTTAAAGAATTGATAAAAATTTACCTGGCATTTCACCCCGCTAATAAACTCTCCATCTCCCTCCACCTGCTTGGGGTGTTCCTGCTGATTGGTACCGAGGGAGAGGTGCAGGGAGAGCACCAGGATTGAGACATGCAAGCGGAAAGGGAAGACACAGAGCAGCACCAAAGCAGAGAGCAAACAACTGCTTCTAGGAACAGCGACAGCCCAGTAACTAACAAAAATAGCAGTAATTAACAGGAAAAAAATGCTCCTGTCACTTGTCTCTGGGTCTTGCTCTGTTGTCTGGCTTGGATAACACACCATGGAGTACTACTTTTTACAGCTCTGTAGAACCTTGGTGCTGAGCATAAATCAGGAGGGCAGATGAAGCCCCCATCCCTTGTATTGGCGTGAAGGAGGAGCTCCAGTGGACTTGGGTCCTCATGGTGCTAATCCTCACCAGTGAGGTGACAATTTTGAGGGCTTTTTTTCCTATGAGCACCAGGAGACCCAAGAACATGGGCTGCAGCAACCTAATCCACCAATTTTCACCTGCAAAAAAAACTAGGTCAGACTATTGCATTCAACTAACGTAACCATCATCTGGACAAGTGACGTTGAGCAAGAGGGAACTCAGAAATTGCAATTGTGTCCAGAGCCCCACTGGGAACCAGGATCGCTGCTGTGGGAGGGACCATGGAGAAGGTTCTTCCATGCTGGTCACTGATGATCACGTGCGGAAGCAGTGACCTCCGTGCCCTCTGCAGCACATGACGGCACATCTGTACTAGCTGGCTAATGATCCGTGATACATTTACATACATCTAAAATTCCGGTAGTTTGGAGCCTGAAAGTCCTGTCTGCCTTTGACACATCCGTTTTTAAGCAAAGGCAACAGCCACAAATCTCCACTGCAGCAATGGCTTAAACACTGACAATTATAACATGCAAATGTGTAATATTTTTTAACATTTTAGCATTGGAGTGACCATGTTTTTGCAGTGCTTGCCCAGGCAGTTCAAAGCTGATTATTAATAATGTATGTTTCCAGATGACAAAAGAGCTAGCATGAGTAGAAAGCTAACAAGAAGCCGTGAACAAAACTGTCCTGCATGATAGATGGCAAATGAGAAACAGTTACATATATCATGATAGAATATGTTGATAATTTCGATCTTTTCATTTGCAGGCATCACAAAATGCAAACCTGGCTTCATCCAGGGTCATCTCACGGATGACTGATAAGTCCAAAGGAAATGGGCCTGCTTTGCCAATGGGCGTTGGTGCTGATCCAACAGAGCGGACTGTGGCCGATCCTGGTCTGCTCAACATTCACAGCACATCCACGTGGCTTCCCAGCAGGTCAGGAACACGAGCATCTTTGGATGCTGTTGTGGCTCATCCGGATTCTCGTGTCAAGGAGGAAGACCAATGCCCAAGGCAGCAGAGAGGGTTCGCCTCTATAACCGTGACTGCTCGGCGAGTTGGTGGCCCTGTGGCCAGCGAGGCTGGACCTCTTCCCCATGGAACTCCTCTTCCAAGCCAAGGGTCTCCTGCAAACCTCAGCATCACCAGCTTGAAGGTTGCTGAGTCGTGCTCAGGGTTACGTGATAAACCTCAAGACCAGCTCTTTGACTCTGCAAATGAGGAGACCAGTGAGGTCCTTCGAGGCAGCGGTCGGAGAGGAGCAGCACCGCTGTCCTTCACCTCTTGCATTCGTCTGCGGCTTTCCCAGCAGTGTCCAAGTACTATCTATTACTTAGACAAGTCTCTCCACGTGTGCATTGACCAACCTCAAATTAAACACCAAAAAGTTCATAGATCAGCGCTGTCCTTCCGTATAAATTGCAGTTCGTCCAGATTAACAGCAGATGGAGTAGATGGCATAGCTAATGGAGAGCCATTAGAGGAGATACTTAAGTCAAAGCTCCTAGGAGAAAACAAGACTCCACTTAGAGCTAGCTGGAGTGCAGATATAATACAAAATAATGTAATTAAAAAGCACACAGCAGATGAGGGCTATTTGGGTACTAAACACCCTTCAAAAAGTGCCTGTCCCCCTCAAGTCCCAGCAGTTGTGGATATACCCGAAGGACCTAATAATGTAATAGTAATAAAGAAAGAAAACAACCAACAGTGTGGCAGCAACCGCACGATGCTTTCTATCTGGCTCCCTCGCCCGAGTTACGAGGCAGGTAAGTGATTAATGTGTGGCAGAGAAGAGATTTGTACTGGAACAGACTCACCAGGATGGTTTTATGTGAGTAGATAATAATAATGATCGGCATTTCTGCAAATGCACGATGAGTCACAGCACAACCCAGACATCTTAAGTTCCAGGACTCCTATGAATACGCTTGCCAGGCTGGTGATGCATGCCACTCACCAAGGGAGGATGGAGGAAAATTCTGCTTGACTTTTCAGCAGGAATCCTCTGTTTTTAAACATTTAAACCTCTGAGTTAAATATTTGTTCCCAGAAATAAGCAGCCTCCGAAAATTAGGCCTTTCTTTTGGAAGGGCTGAATTTCAAAGTCTTAGATTAGGAAGGAAGTGGCTGTCTTGAACTCCATTTTGTGCTTGCTTCTTATGATTAAAAATGTTTTTTTTTCCAGTTTTAATTTAGGAGGCCATAGTAATAAACCCAGACCTTTATATCCAACAGCTCCAGGTAAATGTTTCAGAGCTCTTTAGCACATTTATTCCAAATATCAGAAGGCGTTTTGCAAACAAAACATTGTCTTTGCAGCGTTGCTCTAGGGAAAGGACAAGGCACGGCAGGGACCGCGCTGCCACCGCGGTTCTGCACCGCGCTCAAATATCCGCAGCTCCCTTTATTGACTCTACGGGAAATGAACAGGGAAGGCTGGAATGTCAATGAGGTTGGAGCTTGCTCCCCATGGACCCTGGGACCAGGGTTAAAATTAATTGCATTGTGCTTATACAGCTTCTTTTTTCTTTTTCTTTTTTCTTTTTTTTTTTGGTTTAATGGTCCGTATTTGAACCATAAGCTTCATTCTTGGGGTTTGCTAATGCAACTTAAGGGAAAAGGCCAGACAGTGGTGAGCAGGAGATCAGGACCCATGGTGAAGAAGGTTAAAGAGATGTAAAGTGGTGAGGGATGGAGAGGGGTTTTTCCTGACACTAGCAAATGAAGCCATTGGCCTTTTTTGTAGAGACACCTAATTTGCAATAGCAACGTCCTTCTGAAGCTTTAGTAGGAAGTGCCATTCGAGGGTTTGTTCAGGCAATTTAAATTCTCCCTGTGACATATTACAAAAAGTAGGCTTAAAATAATACTGTGATTTCCCTGGGCAGGGAAATACTATGATGGTCATGAAAAAAACATTTTTAGTAGTAGTAACTAGAAAGAGAAATAGGAGCTTTACTGAAAAGAGGAAATAAGTGAGGTAACTAGCTGATAAATTCCTCTTTTTCCAAGATTACTTCCACCATTTGTGTGCTCAAGAATATAGAGCACAACACAAACACTTGATCACAGGATCCCTTTTGCAACTTAGGAGAGGGTGTTTATCGGCTCACTGCGACTTTCCTGTGTGAGACCCCCTCGCCCAGGCAGCCCAATGCTGTGAGACAGTGGCCTTCTTCCCTAGCATGCCTAAGGCAAGGAGCTCTCCAAGAGCTGCCACCAAATGGGACAAGTGATGAAGAACCTGGTCAAGCGAAGGAGGCATCTGCAGCGTTCATTGATGAGAGGCAATGGAGATGATTTTAAATCTTGGAGAACATGAAACCTTGAGTTCTCTTTTTGGTTGCCCTAGGTCTCAAATTGAGAAATGGAAGTGATCTGGTGGTCAAGTTAGGAGCTAGCAAGTCCAGGTGCTAAAGTCCTAGAACCTCTTAAATGGATTTTGTCTGAACTCATCTTAAATATCTGAAAAAATTAAGCTGCAACAGGACCACGACCAAAACAGTAGAAGAATGGCATTTAAGGCTAGACTTTGCTCTTTGAAATCTGTAAAAACAGCTTCTGGACTGTTCTGTCTGTTTTATTAGGACTCAGAGGTGAAGGAGCACCAAAATAGTTGGCAGCTTTTTGGGAACCAGGGCCAGGCTTGCTGTTTCCTGTGGGGACAGCTGAGAAACGAGCTTCTTCAGATGTTCTTTATTGAGGTTTTGTGGGTCCTTACTAATGTAATGATAGCTACGGATACGATATTAGTAATACTCTATATATAGTATTACTAACATTTTTTTTTATGTTTAAATCCAGGTTCTCAGAGTTTGGCTTTACGGTCCTGCATATCCTAATCAAAGGCCAGGCCTTTGCTAGGCTGGACCAGATGATCCCAGAGGTATAATTTCCATGGGGTGCCGCTTAAAGGCATGTTTTTAGGTGTTTTTAAGAAATGTAAACCTCGGACAACACTCATGGGTGTTGCTTATACTTAGAAATCCCAAAGTGTAAGTCCCAATTTGTGTTTTAAGTCGCGTTTCATGCTCCATTATGACAAAGTGGAGCCTTGCGATTTCACCTGGGATCCCTGAGATGGGATAAATGTGCAGCATCAAGACTTTTCCCGTAACTCTTAATAAGTTGTCAGGGCTTGCTAACATTGCTTTCAAGTGAGTGCTCAATGCCCCTTCCCTTTTGTAGTTTATAAATAAAAGGTAAGTGAAAAATGAAAAGATTAGTCTTGGCTGTATTGAAGACATGAGCATCTTTTCATCTCTGTTTCTCACTACCTTTCACAGAGAATACATTCCATGTGAATGCCTAGTTTTCCATTTATCTACTAGAACATATTCTCAATGTTTGATCACCTTAAACTTCCCTATAAGTGGAAACAACCTCAGCCAACACATTGGGTATTATAAATTCCACACTTTAGGTTGTTCTTGTGCCTAGAACTGCTGCATGGAGATATTGGGGAAGGGCAGTTGGGGTGGAGAGAACTGTAAATGCTGCTGGGATGGCCAGTGCTAGACCGGCCCCTGTGGATTTGTGCTGAAACGTGGGAAAACTCGGAGGATGCTGAGAGGAGCTGGAGGAAATCAGAGAAGGGCAAGTCTGGAACTAAGCCACTATATCAAATACTCTTGAAATTAGGAAGACTGTGAGAGAGGAAGCGGGGTCGTGTTGTAGTTGGTTACACTTTTTCCCAAAGAGAATTGCTGGTGGCGTGAAAGCCATCAATCTGTTATTTAATTAAAGCAATGTAAGACAGGGTATAGGGAAGCCTGAGATTGGGCCTGGCCTTTTGAGGTGTGGAATTATAGACTTGAGGATTGATCCTTGATTATATCAGAGGATTATAGGCTTGGTTTCCTACTTAAACAGGAGCCTCGTTAACAAGTGCTGAAGCCATCAGCATTTTATCATTTTTTGCTAAAGGGGAAATAACTAGCTTCTGATTTATTTTGAGATAGTATTTTAAAATTTTTATGAAGGGATGAGTATGTGCGTGTGTGTGCAAGTTTATTAATTTATAATCAAAATATTTGATATATGTAATGATGTAAAGTATTTTTAAAGCTACCGTTCACCAGAACGCTTAGTGCTATGGGATTTTGATATGCTGTGATCTGAAATAACAAATACTGTTTTAATTTTAAATATACATTGAATATCCTGATATTTGAGAGAGTATATCAAGAAAACTCTTTTAGGTTAACTTTAAACTAATATACCTCTAAACTAATATACCTCAATATACTTTAAACTAATCAGGATGAGCCAGTGTTGACAGTTTTCAGACTGAAGCCTCAATAATATTATATTTGAGTTATTAAATATCATTTTAAAACTTGTGATGAATGAATATAGACATATCTGGTGTTCTCACTTCATCTCCTGTTTATGAGAAAGTCAACACACCATAACCCGGCGTACAAGATGAGTTGAAAAATATATATATTCTTGAGCAAGATATAATTAGATGAAAGCTGTTTGTTACAATATGGAATTTTAGTACAGAAACTTGAGTAGCTCCAGCTGATGCTCATTAAGTCTCCAGCCCAAGAATGTGTACAGCAGTAGTGATGGTGAAGACAGGAAAAATGTGAAATATGGCACAGAAGATTTCACTTTAGTAGGCACCTGCTCAACATGAGAAGCCAGACTCTGGGCGGATGTAAACCAGCAGAAATACCTGCCTTTAGAGAAGCTACCCTGATGCACATCGGCCAAGTCTGGCCAGGGATGGTAATAACTTGGTATTATGGAAATAGCAGCTGGTGCTGACTTGTTAAGAACAAAGGACCACATGCTAAAAAGCCTATTAAATGGAGCTCCTTTGATGTTTCAATTCATCTGGTATAAATTTAAAATGGAGGCTTGACGGTTTTCTTTAGTCTAAACATTTTGTGTCGTAGGGTCTGTGTCACGTTGCAACGTGGCTTTTATGCACTGCATCAGACGCGATGGAACTGAGCACCGGCTCCTCCAAAACATCACAAACTGGGTGATGAGCTGGGAGCTACCAGTGCATCCAGACACTGCTCCCAAGATGGGCCCACCTGCGTGACGGATGGTAGCTGCCCCCGGCCTCAGCTCTGAGCTTCTTCTTTACAATAAGCTATGAGTTTATATGTAAGGTTGCAAAAACTGGAGCACCCGAGCCTGCTCTAAGTCAGGCATCAGGTGCTTCTACAGAAGATGTTTAGATGTTTAGGTGACCTTGGCTAGAAACTCCATCGTTTCTGTTGATGGCAGAGGGATAGAGAGGTTGTGGTCCACACTCTTAATACCGTTATGGTCATGAGTCCAATGCAAGACTTTGTTTCCACTTCCCTCCTGTAATTTCCAAAGAAAGCTTGTGTTTTCTTCACAGATTAAGCTGATAAATTAGCATTATTTTTTTTTCCCAAAACTTATCACTGTCTGATGAGGACCCAAAATAAATGGAGTCCTCCTTGTTTTGGCATGTGAAAGTTAGGAGCTTCATTCTCCAGGGATCTCCATCTTGTTCTGGGTGGGACAAAATAAAAATCACTTATATCTTGATCTGTCATATTTTGTGAAAAAGTGAGACAACTTGGAGTGAGACTTTAGAGTAGTCACCATGGTCATGCCTCACTATTTTCAGGGCAAGTAGTAAAAAGACTGAATAATAAAATCACTAAGAGAATAGTTGAAAGAAGGAGGCAATGTGGGTTGAGTGGCTGCACGACATTGTTAGAGTAAAAGGCCCAATTCAGCCAAAACTATTATATATGCTTGTTATGAACTGGGAGTAACTACTCCACAGTCAGTATGGCTGTGATAAATTATAAGAAATAGCTGAATAACTCATAATTTCTGACATGTTCCAAATACCGAGTGGTCACTGAATTTCTTACCCTGAAAATCCCAGGTGCCATTTAAATGTTCTGACTCAGCCTGAATATTTTTTTAAGAGTCACACTG
>JAVCKT010014564.1:0-15883 GCA_032273925.1 Rhynchotus rufescens
TTGGTAAACCATAAGGAAGTAGAGATGGATAGCAGCAAAATTCGGCCCACTGCCGTCCATAACAAGGAAATAATCCTGATTTTCCTGATGCTGATAAAAATGCCTTAAAATCCTTGGTCTGCAAATTCAGAAGGGCCTTCGTGAGGATGCATAATCTTGTTCATCCTTCTGCTCTGCAGACAATAACACATGGTGGCGATTACATGGGAAGCAGACTTCTGGCCTCCTATGTGGCATTATTAAAATCTCTGAACTCCTCAAAATTTTGCAGATTATGGTTGGCTTCAGAGTGAAATCTTAAAAGCGATCTGGTTAAACTTTCCTTCCCTTTAAAACCCAAATTAGCATATGGCATATACTGTGGAAGAAAGGTGTTTCTTCCCCCAGAATTACATTATGCTTCTTTAGAAATGTGTTCATACTGATTAGCACCAGCTTGTGGAAAAATCCACCCGATGCATGTGCATTTTGAGCTGGCAAGGATGGAGCAGCTAATCCCAGCAACTCAAGGAGGAGGAGTTCCTTGGTAATACCAAGAAGAGAGTCTCAATGCCTGAAGAATGCTGCTCACATCAGCCAAAAAGCAGCCCCTGCTGCTGCGTAGGCCTGGTAGGCAGGGATGCACCAACTCTTTCTTCACCCTGGGCATGAGTGGCCAATGAAACTTCCCACAACCTTGGGGGCCTTAGGCCCATGTCTCCTCTCTCTTTTCTCCAGTTTCATGGCTTCCTAAAAAAACTGCCCTGGGCAGTTACTGTAGTGGTAGCATTGAGAATGCTGATAAACCAGAAGACTTGTAACAGCTGTCTGAAGGAAAGGGCTGTACAGCTGAAACCAAGATCCTACAGGCGAACAAGAGCAAGCGCACTTCTCTGCCATGGTTGCTGATGCCTGGATTAGGGCATCCATGCAAGAGCAATAAATAGCCGAAGCAGATATTCCCACCTTAGGATGAATTCTTTCCACAGAGCAGCCTCATCTGGTTCCTCGTAGTAGAAACCAAAGGGCAGATGCTCAGCTTGCCTGTATGACCAGGTCTCGGGTACATATCTCTGTGCTGTGGCTAGCTCTGACATTAAGGAGATGCATCCTAGTGACAGAAGTGCTCAGTGCAATACTTTGCAGCAAAACATACAAAAAGTATGACCTGTCCTTCTTGGAGAATTGCCCCACATTGGCTATGGAAGCTGGAGATGGGAGTTTCTTGAGATGCCCTTTTTCCCTATTGATATAAGTGAGATACAGAAAGGAAAGAATAAATGATTTGGGCACTCCTCTAGGTCTTCTAATGCTCCCTTTAGATCAGTGGAGTGGAACACTGTGGACATTGCCTTTGAAGCAACTCCTCCAGCACTGTAAGAACCCTACGAAGCTAAGGGCCAGTGTGCAAACTCTATTTAGCCTGTAGCTTTGGGACACAGTGTGAAACGAAGTACTAGGGACTATGTTTTGTATCTTCATGCCAGGGCCGTCTGTGTCGGCTTCTTGCTTGGCATACCTGTATTCAGACCCTTTTTGAGAATTCAGAGAGAGATACACTTTTTCCTAGCACTTTACTTACCTTTCTGAAATGGCCAGCTGAGATTGGCCAAGGCACTCGGTTATCTGAAATGTTCTATTATGTTCCTCTCTCATTTCTTTTTTTTTTCACTAACTCTAGACCTTGGGCGTGATCCAGGTGCCTAAGGACAGATCTGTTTCTCTTCTGTTTTTGCCTACTCCTGTTTGCTAGCACTACGGAATATCAGATATCCCACTGGAAATATTTATTGTGGCCTGCTGAAACATATCCAGCACAGCAACCATGGCATGAAGTTTATAGTCTAATCTGCAGGAAAGAATATTTCAGTGAATGCTAAAGAAAGCAAAAAACCCAATGACTTTATGATTATTACCTAGCTCGGGAGTGCAAAGACATTGGTCATAGCCACAGAACAAAAGTACTCATGGCATTTATGGACTCAATCCTTCTCTCAGTTTCCCAGTTGGAGAATCAAAGTGCCTTTGCACAGTGGAAGAGCTGCCCTTTTCCTTGCACAGATTTGATGCAAGTGATATCCTAGCATTTGTTTGGAGTTTTAGTTAATTTCGATGGACTACCTCATTTCCAGCATGGTCTGGATTTTGGTGCAACTTACTGATTTTTCTGGTGTGAAAGACAGTGCATGATAAACAGTGATACTTGGCAGAAGCAGTAGCATGCAGCTTGAATTCCAGCTGTGCATCTGAGTTACTTGGTGCAATTGGGATGATCCTGTCTCTCAGGTAGCAAAAGTGTTGAGGATGCGTTTGTCAAGGCAAGGACTTGGCAAGGAATTAATTGCTTCCTAGAGTTTTGCTGAAAAGATATAGCTATAATGTGTTACTATATTTTAATTATTCCACTCCCTTCTCTTTGTCTAATATCCTATCACTTCTCCATCCTCATTCTGCTTTTGACTGTTTTAGGACGTCCCTTTCAGCACCTACATGTTTCGGAGCCAGTTGTTTGGCAGTTGCTAGAACACCTGTAAGCTCCAGAGCATGCAGCTGCTGCAAAGAAAAAGGTATTCTGGCTCCATTAGAGCAGACACAGATCGACTGCAGCCTGTGATGAGAAAATCACGGGGCAGTGCATGTATCTGGTGAGTGTGGGAGTGCATGGGTACTTCCCTGTTAGATTGCTAAGTTGCTGAGAAGGGGGGATACACTGGAAGGGCAAGAAGAGCTTTGTGAGATCAGTGACAGAATTTTTCTAGGGGAAAAGAAAGGAAAGCAAAAAGTATTGTTGAATTTGTAAGGGAAGAGCTACTGGATGAAAGAGGTGCAGAAAGAGAAAAGGAGCAAAAGTCTCTTGAGGAGTAAGGTCGGGCTAACTGATCTCAGATGTGGGGCAGCTATTAGATATGGTCAATGAATTTGTTAGAGATTGGATAGTGTCTTGTTTTGTGTCTGACCCTCACATGGTGCTGGTTCCTGTGGAGCCAGATGCGTCCTTGGCACTGGAGCCTGTTTCTAACTGTTTTTTTTTTCTCTCTCCATTTGCAGAAGCTGAGGAGCTTTACCAGAAGAGAGTTTTAACCATCACTGGAATCTGTGTTGCCTTACTCGTTGTGGGCATCGTCTGTGTGGTAGCTTATTGTAAAACCAAGTGAGTATGAGTGGTTTACAGGCAAGTTAGAGGCTTTGGATGGTAGTACTGCACACTTTGATGCTGTTCATCCAATATGGTATTTCAAGGAGATGCTATGCTGTGTTAGTCCCATCAAGTCCCATGAACGTGAGCACTGAAGCTATCTCCCAGGCAGAACATGAATAGAATATATTCTTGTCTATACTCTGAATCAACATTGCTTCTCCAAGCCAGGCAATGTCATACGACTGGAAAAAGTCAGCTAAAAAGCCAGCAGCCTGTTTCCTGACCACAGAAGCACACCAGGCTGTGACCCAGGAGCTCTGGGCTCCTCCACTCAGCTGGGCTCAGCTGTGCAATTAAGCAAGATGCTCAAGGACCTTGTACGGCTAGTGCTCCCTGCCTAACAAGTGTATTTTCCCCACTCAGCCTGTGCCTTGCCTGGGTTCTGGTTGTCTTCCTACCTCCTTGAGGCACAGACAGGCTCTGCTATGTGCATGGGGAGACTTTTTCATTTTATCCTTAATGCAGTTCAAGGATGTTGCCTCGATGCCTTGGCAAAGCCTGTTTCCCGTTCCCATCTCACCACTCTTCTCCTCAGTGATGAGCCTTGTAATGGGCCTTGTCTTACGCAAGTGGACCCTGGACTCAGCTTAGTGCCTGTGATGACAAACACTATTTATTTATTTATTTATTTATTTATTTATTTATTTATTTATGAAAAGCAGTAGAAGATGACTAACATTGAATGCCCTGTTTCTTTCTATGTGAAGCTTTCAGCTACCACTTAAAACTTCGTGTGATCAAGACACCAATGAAAACAGGATTGTGGCCTCCTTTATGATCAGCTTTCCCAAAATCTCTCTGTGTTCTGTCAAATAAATTTTCTCAATAGATTTGTTTTTCTCTGTTCTAAAGGAAACAGCGAAAACAAATGCATAATCATTTACGACAGAACATGTGTCCTGCCCATCAGAACCGAAGTCTTGCAAATGGGCCAAGTCACCCACGCTTGGATCCTGAGGAAATCCAAATGGCTGACGTAAGACTTTTTGTTTCAATTTCAATGAAATTTGCTGAGTGCTCATTTTTCCACCAGGATGAGAGGGATGTGTATGTATATACCTCTGTTGCATATACATAGGCTTTACTAGAGAAACAACACACTAAGATACTGCAAAGATGAGATACAGATATATTTTCAAATCAAAATATATTTGATATTTGAAGAGATATGTGGTTTTAGTTTGAAGAACTGAGGATGAGTTTAAGACATTCAGGACAGACTTATTTTGATGAATCAAGTATGGTTCTGTTTTCCTTCCTGTGAGAAGTTCTTGATGTTTCTGGTTTATTAAACTAACCCATCAAGCCTTACTTTGCAGTACGATGAATACGAGCAGAACCGCTGGGGTCTGCAGCTGCTGCAGTGGCTGTGAAGTGCTGGAGCATGTTGTAGTGATTGGGACAACACTCATTCACCCACTGCCTTACTGCCAGCAGCTTCTTTAACAAGCTGGGATATCCTCAAGGGGTGCCTGTGTCACACCAGCAGGAACCATCCAATAATTGAACACCCAATTCAGAACAGCAGCTCAGTGACTCTTAACCTCAATCATGTGTGAATCCCATTGAACTCTGTGAGGTCTATAGGACTGTTAACACGCTTTAGTGTCCTACTGGACCAAGGTGTTAAAAGGAATCAGAAAAAGGGAGGGATGAGAGTCAGATGAGAGTACCTCAGAGAGGGATGAACTCCCACTCTGGCCCAGAGAGTTGGCCTTTTCCCAGATTCTGAACATTTCCCTTGGAAATTTCCTTTTTTTCCGTTGTCTTGTCATTTTCTCTTTTTAATAGTTTGTGAGCTATGCACAAGTATGCCAGTTACTGATGGAAATGAGCACAATGAATCAGTTCTGATTCAGCTCTGATGGGTCACCCTTTGAAATTAGGCCTAGCTAGGTGGAGAGAAAGCCACAAATACAGAGGGAAAAGGATTTTGTAAGAACTACAGCTCCAAACCCTGGAAAACTAACTCCTGCACGAAGACTAGTGTCTTTGAAAAGTAGGGCTGACTCTGAAAAGAGATTTAATTGTTCATTTTTAGATGAAGGGGTAGCTCAGCATAAAATTTTGAATTGTACCTGATGTTTCTCTAATCCTTGTGTTCCTTACAAACCTTGTGTGGCCATGTTTTTGATGGTGCTTTGGAGGGTTTAACCTGCAAGTAGAGTTGCATTTCTACTCAGTCCAGATCATACTATCTATTCATCAGACACATGTGATGGCAGGGTAACCATATCCCTCATGGGAGTCTGTTCAGCTCTTCCTACCCTTCTGTAGTCTTCATTCAATAGCCCCTTCCAGGGTTCAAAGCACAGAGGAAGAGCAGGGCCACTGCCATGTGTTTTCTAACCTTCTTGCCTCCTCTCTCAGGGTGTGGAGCTGCAGTCCTCATATGATTTGACCAGAATATGATTTGATATTATTTCATATGATTTGATTCAGTTCTTATATGATTCGACCAGAAATAATCTGGTCTGCAGAATTTGGCAGTGGTAATGTTGGCAAGCTACTGGCTGACCTCGGTGATTCTCTATATTTTACAGTACATTTCTAAGAATGTTCCTGCGACTGAACACGTGATCCGAAGGGAAACAGAGACAACCTTTTCGGGAAGTCATTCCTGCTCCCCATCCCATCACTGCTCCACAGCCACTCCAACTTCCAGCCAGAGGTGATGTGTACCATTTTCCCCTCACTTCTTGCTTAGGATATTAGAAGACCCAAAGCCAGTAAAAAGTTGTCCTTTCACCTCCCTATTTTTGCTTACTGTTTATCAGTACGATGTCACACATGCCCTGTCTATTGTGGAGATGTTTGCTCACCCTGCACACGTTAGGTGTGGAAAGGTGTGATGCTTGACCTGCAGGAAAAGTCCTACACTGTTCCAAGTTTGGTTGCTCTGGTTCTTCTTATGGGCCTCTAGTAACTGTCATGCCTCTTCCAGTAAGTGAAGGTATTGCCCTAGGAGATATTTGCCTTTGAAATCTAACTGTGAGATATAGATGATCCGTATTTACATCCTGCTAATGAAGTATAGATTGCATACATTCTCTTTGTAAATCAAAGGATATCTTGTCTCATTTACCTCATCAATGATGAGGTAATGATAATAATAATCAATGATGAGGTAAATGAGGTAATTGTCTGCTTTCATCCAAGAAGCAATGAATTCTTTCAGGTAAAACTCAAAGGTGCTTCCTGGAAGCTTTCCTCAATACTGAGACATTTTATTAGGCTTCCAAACCACACTGGGACAGTGGCACGGAGCTAGCACCCCAGGATCGTGTGGGGAGAAGCAAGTACTGTCAGGGTAAAATGTATTTGACCAGTTTCAGATATCAAACATAGCTTTTTCAGGCAAGGCTCTGGGAGCTAAACCCCCATAAGCAGAGAAGGAGATGAGAATGACTTGCTTGGGTGGAAATGGTTATCTTAGTCAGTCAGTCCATCCACTGTGAGTTCGACAGCATTTTTTCCATTTTTGTTTGTTTGTTTGCTTTTGAACTTGTGTATTGCAGGCCAGCTTTGGCTAGGTTTGTCAAGCTTAAGCCAGGGGCACAGAGGCTCCCATGCCTGCTGAAACGCACCTCTTTGGACTTCCGTATGCACTTCAAAGTCCCGGATCTCCAGGGCCATCTTTGAGCACCTCCTAAAGATGCCAAGTTGTATCTGGAGGGCAGCATTACCGCATACCATCTGTGAGGAGGCACCTACTTTGCATAGCCTCTAGTTCTGGCTCTCTGCCACCTAGTTTTACTGAGCCAAGTGCACTGAGCAGGTGTCTCTTGAAGTCATGCCAGAGGTAAACTACTGGCACAATCAGGTTCCATTTTGCTTCATCAGCATCTCTAATGAGGATGCTGTTTGAAATTATAAATGAAGATGGTGGTTGCAGTCAAGCATGTGCCTAGAGCGATGAATAATTAACAAGTTCTTAGGAAACTTTAATAAGGCCTGCAAGCCCCCACCCATAACCCTCCCCTGGGACAACTGCTTTTAGTGCAAACTGGGAGTACAGAACTGTTGCTTTCAAGGATCACCTATTTGTGCTATGGAGAATGGTCAGCTTGTTGGCGGAGGTGTGTGAGCCCCTGATGTTGTGTGGATGAAGCCCATGTTTCTCTGGTGTGTGCTTGTAACCTATCTTCTTCGTGCCAAGACTGGGAGAGGGGGATTTACAAGGGCTGAGCAAGGACTATTCAACATATTGTAGTCTTTGCCTAACTATTTGAAAGTGGTTTTCTCCTAAAAATCCTTTATAAACCTGTGAAAGTTGGGCAGATGTGTCTAACTTTGATGTGGCTTTCCACATGGCTTAGGCGGGAGTTAGGAGTCCTTCTACCGGGCTCCTTTTCGACAGTGTTTCTGAAAGAGGCTGTCTCTGGGCAATGCACGCAGGTGGCACGCTTGGAATTCTTTGCAGGCTCACCTCGGCATTGCCAGTGCACGGCTGCACACCTGAAGAGCTTTGCAAGTACAAGGCGGAATTCCTCAAGGCTCCCTCCAGACTCCCATTCTGTCCCTGGCTGTCAGAGGGTGGTGTTAAAAACATGATGTACACCTGTTTGCTTTCCTGTATTCTGTAATTGTACCTCCAAGAAGCTTGAAAGGAAGGTCAGTTTGGGAAATCAGGCATTCGTAGTGAGATGTAGTCCAGTGAGACCGAGAAAAGGGACATGAAAGCAGAATAGAATAGAATCTGTGCCTACATGTGGCTTCTTGTAGCAGACCTTGGTGGGGATTCCTTGCTCATTATTTGTCCACCTATGGTTTGATCCACAGACACGAAAGCCACACATGGAGCTTGGAGCGGACAGAGAGCCTGACTTCAGATTCGCAGTCGGGGATAATGCTTTCCTCAGTGGGGACCAGTAAATGCAACAGCCCTGCATGTGTGGAAGCTCGAGCCCGCCGTGGGGCCGCGTACTGTATTGAGGACTCGAGGAGGCCCATGATGCAGTATCGGGATTCTGTGGATTCTCTGCGGGACTCACCACACAGCGAGAGGTCAGGTTTGGCTGCTTCGTGCTGCCCAGGTGTAGCACATCTGTACAATGCCTGTCTGCTTGCCTCCAGGAAGGCCAGGCACTCCCATGGTAGCCCAGGCAGAACTCCAGCTGTGGTACTGACCACAGGAAATCTCTGCTCCAAGAGCCCAGTCTGGCATGTCCGATCTATGTGGAAGCAACTGCAGAGATGTGACTCCATCAGCTAGTGAGAGAGAACAGCTGGCAGCCTCTTTCTCAGGTCTGCTTCCTTCATGGTGGTGGAGACCCCTCACCACACTTGCTTCCACCTTTTGCACGCTGTGGGTGGCTACATGGCGGCTTCCAGATGAAGACCCTCAGGGCAGCATGGCTGTCAGCTGGGGCAGAGGGGAAGGATGATGTGTCCTGCTCCCTTTTGTTCCTATTCCAAGCCCATTCCTACCTCATGATCCTGTTCACACAGACATCTCGTACATCACGAGATGCTGAGTGATGACGGGGAGACATGGACATCTGCACAGCCAGACCCACCTGAAATGAACAGGAAAAAGGAAAATCAGCAGTATTGAGTAGAATTGAAAACTACTCCTTAGCAAGCGGTGACACCAAAGGAAAGGCTGTTTAGAGAGGGGCTGCAGCAGGTCTGGGATGCCACACTGGTGCAGTTGCTGAAGTGGTAAAGAAAGCTGGTAGTGACTTTTTAGACAGAAGGTTTCTGCTAAGTCAGGGGAAGCACTACCCAGCTGCAGTGTGAGCGCAGAAGGGAGCACGTGGAGTCTCTGCTTCCCAGGTAAGCCTGACAGCTCTAGAGGGCCTCTAGAGAACAGCTGGCAGGCGGGCAAAAGGCAGGGGAGTTTTGACTTGAGTAGCTGGGAGATGCTGCAGGATTTGTACTGGTGCAAGATGAAAATTGCCCCAGCTCGTGTATAAAATAGGAGGCTAGGTGGGGAATACAAGGCCCTGGACATCTGTAGGACTCCTGCATGGGTTTCAAGGACATCCTTGAAGTAGGTAATCTCAAGTCATACTAGAGATGATGGATCAAACTGTGGATAAATGAAGGATCTGCCCATGCTCATGAGTATGGGTCTCATTCAGCAAGGTGGAGTGTTTCTCCCCAAAGGATGAGAGGGGAAGGACTGACTGTCTTGGGGGATTGGACTCTACACCTCATCATCTAGCAAGGGGAGTTGCACTTCAGTTCAGCTGGTGAAAGTTCCTTGAGAACTACCTCACTGTGGTTTCTGTGGATGGCGGGCGGTGATCCCTTTGGGAAGCTGTGATGTGCTGGGTACCGGAGTGAGCTCAGATCTGAAAGCACTGTTCACATTGTTCCTCATACTACAAATGACCTGGGGAGTGCTGGGTCTGGGAGGATCCTGTGGCAGAGCCATCCCTAGGGAGAACTCTGCCCAGATCCCTAAACATCTGCTGTCGTGAGCAGTGCATACTGCTGTGGGTGCTGAGATGAGAGGTCCCGCACAGTTCCGCTGGATGATGCTGAGCTCTAAAATCAAAGGTGTGTTGGAGGCCCTGTGTGCCCCAACGCTGCCTATGCAGCAGAGTGGAGCTGTAGCTGGAGGGAGTCTTGGTTGTGCGGGGTCCAAACGGAGGTGTTGCTTCTTCCAGGTATGTGTCGGCCCTGACCACGCCAGCGCGCCTTTCGCCCGTTGACTTCCAGTACTCTGCGGCTGCCCAGGTGCCCACTTTTGAGATCACCTCCCCCAATTCGGCGCACGCCGTGTCCCTGCCCCCGGCGGCCCCCGTCAGCTTCCGCGTGGAGGAGCAGCAGCCCCTGCTGCGGCGCTACCAGGTTCCCTTCCCGGACATGCAGAGATACGACAGCTATTACCAAAGGAAGACCTACCTAAACGACAGCATGGGGAGTCTGCCCTCCAGCCCCTTCCGCATCACGGAGGACGACGAGTACGAGACAACGCAGGAGTACGTCACAGCGCTAGAGCAGCCAAAGAAAACAGCCAGCAGCAACAGGCGGTGGAAAAAATCCAAACTGAACGGGCACGTGTCTCACAGAGCCAGAGCTCTCCGGGACTCCTTCTCCTTGAGCAGCGCTTCTTACAGCGAGTCTGACGAGGAGCTGGTGGCCGAGAGCACCCCCTTCCTAAGCGTTCAGAACAATGACGCAGTGAACGCAGATTCCCCGCCGCTCCATCGGCCGGGCGACAGCCGGACTTACTATTCCTACAGCAGACACAGCGCTCGTGGGGAAAGCGGGCAGAGCAGCTTGACACACACGACACCCAAACAAGACCCAGATCCTCTCTAGAAGCCTCACAAACTCGCACACCCACAAACACACCTGTATGGAAAAGGCGGAGGAGGGAGTCAAAACAAAACAAATAAATAAATATTTTTATTTTATATAAAAGAGGAAAAAATATAACAAATAAAATGTTTTATTTTCATTTTAGCAAAGTTGTCTTATAATAGCTACTGGCAAAGACTTTTTTATAGGGAATCTCTATTTATATGTAATGTCTTGATTTACAGCTTCCAAGAAAAAAAAAGTAAAAACAACAACAAAAAAAAAAAAACAAAGAAACAAAAATGAACAATAAAATTAAAAAAAAAAAAAAGTGGGCCAATTTTTGACTACTTAAAAATAGAAAATAAAACTATCGTGGTGCCTTTTGCTGTATGCTAGTGCTGGGATTCATGCTGAGGATTCTGTTTCAGTAGCATTTTTAAGATCATAGATTTTTTTGGGGAGATGACCTGTCATAAAGGCGCTTTTCCATTCAAAGAAAACAGCCTCTCCACTTTGCCCCCCGTACCTTGCTCTTGATGATCTTATTCTTTATGGTATCATTTAAGCACACACTGAGGACATGAGTGGGAGCGTTTCCATTACCATGTCTGATGGGGATCTGTCTTGTCCTGTAATATACTTGCATATATGCTTATATCAGGAGAAAAAGAAACACAGCAGCGCCATACTGGAATGCAGAAATATTGTTTCTTTTGTAACACAGGTAGGAGCAGAAACTAAAATCATACAGTAGCAGCAGCCCTTACAATATAGCGCTCAACCTTCAGCCATTTCACTTCTGAGTCTGAAGCTGGGGTGGTTCAGTTTGACGTAGGTTTGTGGTCAAATAAATAAAACATTTAAATGAATGTTGTGAAATGCTATATCTGGCTGTGTATGGTTGAATCCAGTTCATCGAAGCCAACATCGCTAGGTGGAGGCGGCGGCAGCGCCTCCCCACGGGACGCTCTCCATGTAGCAAGAGGGTTGCGGTATCGTATGGGCTGCATCGCCGTAGGGGCCGTGGTGCCCTGCGGGCTGTGCTGTCCTCGTGGCTGTGGGAGGGCTCTGGGGTCCACGGTGCTCTGTGTGCTGTGCCGGTGAGGGCCACAGGGCCGTGGGGCTCCGGGAGGGCCCCAGGACAGTGGCTCTGTGGGGCTGGTGACACAGATGTCCACCACCCCAAGCGCTGCTGCCCCTCGGCACTGGGCAGGAGAACTTCTGGCCCGTTAGTCACTGCATGGGGCAGGAGGGAACCCAGTGAGTGGATTCTTCTGTATCACTGTGCTGTATATTGTAAAGACAGTTGTTATTGTCATGTCCCTGTGTACCATAAAAACTCTCCGTCGGTGATGGACGTTGTGTTTCTGAACTCAGAGCAGCCCCAGCCCTTGGGTCCGTGGCGCAAAGAGACAGTCCTGCGTGTCCGGGTAGCAGAGCATCCCCTGTGCGAGCGCCCCTCTCGCCTCAGTTTTCCGCAGCAAACCTGTTTACATTGTAGCCTGACTTTTTTCTTTTTATATTTTTACTTCTGCATGTCCTTTGCATTTCAGATACTGTAGATTGGATGCATGGTGAAGCTGTGACTGAGAAGATAATACAACAATTGACAGTGTATTTCATTTAACTTTTAGCAATAAAGTAACTAAAACCCCTATTCCTCACCC
Source organism: Rhynchotus rufescens (assembly GCA_032273925.1). NCBI lineage: Eukaryota > Metazoa > Chordata > Aves > Tinamiformes > Tinamidae > Rhynchotus > Rhynchotus rufescens. The sequence goes on from JAVCKT010014564.1 coordinate 12,103, forward strand.
ATGATGGGGTCAGATAGAAAACTCTGCTAATTTGTCATAAGATGATTGTCAAAGTTTGCTCTGGATTGTCTGAATGTCAGAACTCTTGACTGTTTAACACTTGAACATTTTTTATATTATAAATAAAATACAAATAACAAACTGTGGCCAGCATTAATCTCATAGGCAAGTTGGGCACAAGGCGGGAGCTGTGGCACGCACGCTACATGCAGTCCTGCAGGCACTTTCTACCTTGCTGAAGGGAGGCAAGCTTCCCAGAGGGGATGCTTTTTGCTTGGCATGCTCCCTCGCTCTTCGCTGCAGGGCTTGGGAGTTGAAGTGCACTGAGTGATGCGGTGGCCTGAGTGGAGGTCACCCCCTGTCTGCCATGGAGGGGGGACACTGATGCTCCGCGTGTAGACAAGGGAGCACATCCTTCACCCACTTGTGGAAACTTGCTGTTGCGCCCAGAAAGGCTGCAAACACATGGCCACGGGGTTCACGTGCTGACACTGATTTCAGTAATGTTTGCAGCAGTGAAGACACACAGGGTTCATTCCAGCATGCCTTGTGGCCCTGAACAAGTTTCCAGGCGGCCAAGCAGGCCAGGCCTGCAGCTCCTCCACTGCAAGCCTCTGTCCCCAGGCAGCTCTCTCATCAGGGAACCACTGAACATGGCTTCGTTTCAGGGAAAGACAGTTCCCGAATTTACACTATGGTGTCCCAAAGACTAGTTCAGCTCTTGACCTCTCACCCCATTGTCCCTGATCAAAAGTGCCCAAAAGTCACAGCTGAAGTTGCCTAGTAGAAGAGAGATTTCTACACATTGGTTCCTGCAGATGAGGAACTGTCCAAGCCAATCCTACAGAAACATACAGAGCCAAGGGCAAGTCCATAGTCCCTTTCACTTTCCACAGCTGGGACCCAGAAGGGGTTGGTGGGGTTTTGAACCCTGAGCCTTTCATTCCCAAAGCAGGAACACAAGAAGAGTTCAGGAGGGCCATGGCTTCTCTATATGACACCTTTTTCTCTCTGTGCCCCCAAGCTGAAGTTCGTCCCTTCAGTCTTGACTCCACAACGCCATGTAGGGAACATAGTGGTACCGGAAGCCACGGCAAGTTGATGTCCAGGCTGATCAGCTAAGCTGCTTGCCCTGATACATCCACAATGCCTGTCACCTCAAAGCTGGTCTTTCTGCCATCCTAAACCTCTATCACACATGCTGTGGGGTCTCCCTTCAGATCATTGCATGCACTCGGTCTTCTCCAGGCTAAACAGGCCTCAGGCTCTCTCAGCCTCCCCTCATAGGACAGATGCTCCAGTCCTCTAATCATGTCCAGTAGTCCCTCATGTCCTGGGGAGCCCAGAACTGGGCACAGCACTCCAGGTGCGGCCTCGCCAGGGCTGAGCAGGGTCATTCTCCACAGAACTGCTCTCCAGTAGGTCATCCCCAGGCTGTCCTAGTGCCTGGGGTGATTCCTCCCCAGGTGCAGGACCTGCACTTGCCTTTGTTAAGCTTCATGAGGTTCCTTTCTGCCCAGTGTGTCCACTGGCAGCACAGCACCTCTGGGTAGCAGCCACTCCTCTCACTTGTGTATCAGCAGCCTTGCTGAGGGTGCACTCTGTCCCTTCGTCCAAATAATGTGAACAAGATTGGACCCAGTACTGACCACTGGTGGACATCTCTAGCTACAGGCCTAGACTCTGTGGCACTGATCACCACAGCTTGGCTGTTCAGCCAGTTCTCAATCCATCTCACCGTCCACTCATCTAATCCACATTTCCTGACCTTGCCTGTGCAGATGCTATGAGGGACAGCATCAAAAGCCTTGCTGATGTCAAGGTAGATGGTACTTGTTGGTCTCCCTTCTTTTACCCAGCAAGTCATTTCATCATAGAATGCTCTCAGATTAGTTAAGCTTGATTTTCCCTTGAAGAATTCATGCTGACAACTCCTGATCACTTTCTTGCCCTCCACACTCTTAGAGATGACATCCAGGAGGAATTGCTCCATCACCTTTCCAAGGATGGAGGTGAGTCTCCCAACTCAGCTCTTGGAGTATGGCAAGATGGACAGGAACGAGCAGTGTATCCAAACTGCTGGGAAAGACAAGCATGGGATGTCACCCAGAGAGAAGATTCCTTTGGAAATCCGTCATTTAGGAGGGAAGAATAGGGTAGCCCCTTCTCCAGTGCTGTGTGCATATCTGAGAGTTGACAATCTCCATTCCCAGAGAAATCCCACATAGGCTTGGCAGGGTGGGTAGTGCAGCCTCATGCAGGGCACGGGCAGCCCGGAGAGCCCAGGTCTCCAGCGCCGCGCTGCGGGCTGCAGGCACAGAGCAGCAGAGCGGCCCGGCCCGGGCGCGCAGCGGCTGCTCCGCTCTGCGCGCTACTGCTGCTGGGCTTCCCTCAGAGGGGAGCCCTGGATTTGCTCCCCACACTGCTCCCCTGAGCACGAAGGTGTTTTATTGCCCCAAGATTCTCAGGAATCTGCAATATGCTGCATCTTCTGAGACACTTCTAGCTCTGAGGCATTTCTAGCTCTGAGCCATGACAGCCTCATGATTTCTCACAGTGATTGCTTGTTTAATGTGTCCCTTGTTTCCCATAATAGTGTTCTATATTTGGAGGCAATTACATTACTTAAATTCCCTTTCCAATTGCCTCTGAAGGAAGCCTGGGTCTCCTTTTCCCATCCCTGGTTTATTTTTAGAGTCCTCGTCTCCAGCCACGTGTATTGCCAGGGTTTGGGCATAAATATTTGACAGCAGTTTTCACAGGTTGGGGGGAGCCAGTGAAGGCTCCTGCTCGCTCTGCCCTGCATGTGCAGCGCCTTGGTTGCCCTTCCCGAGGGGAGCGAGCTGCTCTGCAGGCACAGACTGAGCGATGCAAGCTGAAGAGCCGCTTCAGATCCAGCCTTTGGGAATGCAAAGCCTCCCTGTTTTTATCCCCGCAGCCTGTCGGATGGATATGCCTGCACTGAAGTACTGACATCTGTATCGCTGATAAGAGGTGCTGATGGGAGACAACTGGACAGGTAATACAGGCTCCATTCTCACTCCTGACTTGAGGCCAAACAAGACGTTTTGAGGAGTTTTTAATGTCCTCTTTTAAGCAAGGTGACCCACCAGGCATGTACACTCACGACCATCCTGACCAGCCCTTGTGCCTCAGGACAAGCTGTGCTGGTTGGTGTTAAGTTTAACCCTCTCAGCTGCTTAGCCAAAGAGTTTAGCACAAACTGCTGTCCCTTTCTGCACCCATTATACAGAGACTCCCTCGGCTCTGAGGAGCTTTCTGGTGCTCAGAAAAGCCCTTGCAAGATACTTGCTTTCCTTGCAGCTCCCTCCCAGCAGAGCGCAACGCCGTAGCACCCTGGACATGTGGGACTGAGATGCTCTTGGCTGAGGCCACAAACGTTTGGAGATGCTGTTGCCTGCTGGAATGGATGGAAACAAGATAGGCTGATATATGAGATACTGTCCTGAGCTAGGACTTCAGAGGGCCAGGCCTGACTTCCCCCTAGGCTCCCACTGTGTGAATCAGGACATCTTCAGACACCTGATGTTTTCTGTGAGCAGTAGTATCTGAAAGGTTCTCCGTGCAAGGGCTGTCTGTACAGCAACTGCCACAGGGAAGCATCCAGGGTGTTACAGGAGTAGCCACAACATCTAATACAGCCCACGGCTGCATTCCTAGGACACCTCCAATGAACAGTGCGGATCATAGAATCATAGAATCATAGAATGCTTAAGGTTGGAAGGGACCTCAGAGGTCATCTAGTCCAACCCCTCTGCTC
>JAVCKT010014566.1:0-18446 GCA_032273925.1 Rhynchotus rufescens
CAGAGCCCTGGAACAGGCTGCCCAGGGAGGCTGTGGAGTCTCCTTCTCTGGAGGTCTTCACAACACCCCCTCTGGATGGGCATGGGCCCCCCCTGTGCCACATGCTCATGGTGTCCCTGCTGGAGCAGGCGGGTTGGACTAGATGATCTCTAGAGGTCCCTTCCAACCTTAACCGTTCTGTGATGCTGTGATATGTGTTATGTTCAGTACTTGCAGGAAACCCGGCTTGTCAATAGAAAGTCTTCAGCATTTAAGGTCTACTCAGGAAGTGATTATTTAAGCCTGTGGAAAATAGTTACTTGTCTGGATTTTCTGTTTTTTCCATGCTGTAAAGTAAGTCATTACTGTCTCTGAGAATGCATTTGAACATGTGCAAATGAACAACACGGTAGTGTCCTTCAGATCTTTTTTTTCCATACGACAAGGCCACAGGACACACACAGCCTTGTTATGGAGTCCCAGTGTTCTCTTACTCCTTATCCTTCAGAAGGAAGATAAGCTCTGCAGCCTCATCCTTCCTGGTCTGGGGAGAGGTGGTTTCCCACGGTGTTCCCTGCTAGGCAGCCCGTGGATCTGGTGCAGTGACAGCGGGAGCCCTTGAGCAGGACACTGGAGGTGCTGAGCATTGAATGAATTGAAGGCTGAGCCTTCGTCTCTCTGAAAACCAGTAAGCTGTAAAAGGTGCTGAAGGCGCCGGCAGAAGGCCAAGATCCTGCAGTTTTTTAATTGCCAAAATTTGGGTGTTAATTTTTAAAATCCTGGCTTATGTTCAGATTATTCCCAATGTTTTGTGGCAAGATGCTGGTAGTGTCTGAAGTTAAAGCATTTTGTGGATTTGAGGTGAGGGGAGGTTTATTGGTGTTTGATATTTATTTTACTGATGGTAGTAATAAATAAAGTTTTATAATCATCTGGTGTTGCAGCCACTGACTTTCAGTACATCACAGAGGCCTATTCAATTCTTTTAAGTCATTTTTAATTTTTTTGAAGGTAGTTACCTGTTCTTATAAATTTTCATCGATTCCTGCCTTTCTGCAGTCATGCTGAGAAACAGCTTGGCCTGCCTGACATTTAAACATTCCCTGATTATTTATAACCACATCCTAAACTAAGCCCTGCTCATAAGTTAAGATGAAAGGTTGCAGTTTACACACTGACACCCTCCTTATGGCACTAGGGTAATTATGAGTAAATCACATCAGCTTTGTCTCACGCGGTCTCCTAGATTTGCAAGGGAAAGTGTGCTCCTTCTGTGCTGTCTGCTCCTTCTGGAGGCCAGTAATATTGCGACTGTCTAGCACCTTGTAGAATTGGGTTCTCACGTTTGATGCCAATTTAATTAATGCCCTGTGCTAGTATGGACAGGCAATTTCTATGTTTAGCATTCTCTCAGCGCTGGGGATATGGGCTAGCGTGCACATTCCCGGCCCTCATGCTGTTTGCCTTAGTTTTCTAGACCTGGATGCACTGCTGCTCCTGTCTGGGGCCCTGCCTCCCTTCTCCAGGGGCTGCTGGACGAGCCACCATCAGAGCTGGGTTTTCCTCACAGCTGAGGCAGGTCTTGTGACTGACCTGTGGAGTTAACCCAGTTGAAGGACAAGCGTGAATCGCTGCGCACTCAGATCCCGGATCTTCGGAAGGGTGAATTTGCTGCATTCGCCCGTTTATCACTTACTACCAGCATTCAAGAGCAAATTGAATCCAGGGTGTCTGGCAACAAGACCCATAAAATATATGTCGCTTGGTACCTAGTCTTTAAACATGGAAATTATGCTACTAAGTTATTAATTTTTTCATTGTTCATGCTGACCACTAAATACAACGCTGTGAAATATGAGCACGCTTTCAGCATTAATTCGTTTATTTGGAATAAGCTATATTTTGATGAGCCATAGTCTTGCATTCGTTATTTTTCTGGGCTAAACAATGCCTTTATCCAGCAGGCAGCGCTTTGGATATGGCTTCCAAGAGCGCTCGGGTTTTGTCCTTCGCATTTGGAGCGGGCGCGGAGCGCGAGCGCTGCGCTCAGCTGCACGAGCTGCCGGACGTGGGTGTCTCGCGGGGCCTCCCCAGGGGCTGGGCTTCCCTGGGATTTGGGGCTGCAGCAGGGCAGCGGCTGCAGGAAGCCTCCTTGGCTGCAACTCCGAATTTCAGCTGTTATCTCTACTTCACTATGTGAAAACATAATGCCCAAATCCTTTGGAATGGCTTGATGAGGGATTGTTTCTTTTTCTTTGTGGGTGTTGCATGAATCATTCCCGTATCCCTTGCCACTTTCCGTCAGCCTTTAGAGAGTCTGCTGGGTTTGATAGCCCATTGATAACGTTCTTTTAAAATCTAAAATGCAGCCAAAACAAGTGCAGACAATGTGGTGCCATGGAGCTGTTCATGTGACACGAATTGGTGATGCCCAGCTCCTAGTGGGCAGATGTTTTTGTTAAGTAATATCGCATAGATGGGCTCAGATAAGATTGTAATGGGAGGACGATGGCAGATGCAAGTACTTGCAGATAGGCATCTGTTTTGTCTGTCTGGCATAAGGTTGTCTTTCAAAACAACCTGCATGTGGCAAAACAGAAATTCATAAAAAACAGAATTAGCCCTTATATCCTCCCTTTTCCTCGCCTGGCTCTCAGAGTAAGCAGAAGCTGATTTGTTTAGCTCCCTACTTAACGTTCAGCAAAAAAATAGTTCATCTCACATGGTACAGCTCCAAAATAATTATTTCCTACCAGTAGCCTGAATACAGAAGCTGATTCCTTTTTCAAATACAAGACAAAAGTGCAGAATCTTAAGATATTGCTTTATGGTAAGTGTTCTCATGGTTTGAACGTTGTGTTTTTAGTCGTTTGGCTTTGCAAGATCCATCCATTGCCGTATCTGCCTGCTCTGCCTCACGTGCACCACTTGCCATAGGTGAATCGGTTGCAGGCAAATGACCCAGCCCTATAGTTTAAGGGGGCAGGCAGGGGGAGACCAGTCATCCTAGAAATGCAGTCTGTGTTACGGCAAGAAAGGGGTGGTGGGCAAAGGAATGGCCAGCTTTGCTCAGCTCTAGTGGTAGGGGTAAAGGGTGTGAATCACACTTTACATTACAGGTGTAAAAGCTGTGTCCCTTCAGCTGAGGCTAATTGTTGGTCTGCTGTTTAGCAACCTCCTTTATCCCAACAGGGAGAAGGAGAAGTGCTGCTGGGAACCCAGAGCCAGCAGATGCTGAGATCTTCTGAATAAATGCAATAGCAGAGCTTGTTTTCTAAGGAAGTCCAAGAATTGGGCAATTATGCCGGGCTTTGAGCCCAGCTAAACAATCTGTGAGGGAAAGAGCAATGTTTGGAGTTGGTTATCCGGATAAAGGACATAAACTACAATGCCAGGATGGTAAATGTGCCCTAATATGAAGTGGAGCCGCAAGTACTGTGCTCTTACAGCAGCAGAAAAGGAAAACATGTCACCAAGTACTATTCACTTCATGCATGTACAAAAATGGTGCTGCACTCCTAAGTAGAGAGAAGCTTTTTTAGTAGGCCAATTGCACAGAAAAACTATGGCTTTTTTTGCAAAGTAGGTAGGGAGCTTAATTCTGATAAAGCAGCGAGTATGCAGAGCCTCTCTCTCTATTTCTGTAGGAGATGTAGTCGTAAAGCTGCAACTCCCACCCTGTTGTACAGAGCAAAGGGAGTACAAGGATGTTTATGAGGGGATTCATTTAGGCAGAAATTAAAATGATATAGTATATAGTTGTTGGTCTTGGAGCTTTTTTTTTAGTGAATATAGAAGTAATTCAACTAGCTTGCACATTATACCACGCTCCGAGAAAGGAAAGGATTTCAGTTCTGTTTCTCTCTTTTCTTTCCTCCTGACTTTGGCAGCCTAAAGGTAGGAGTTGTTCCAAAGTAGCCTGCTCGTCTCTCATGTGCTAGGAAACTCTTTTGACCACAAAATACTGTCCATCCAGCTGGAGCTCTTGCACCCATTGATCCTGCAGGTTGTCATTGCACACGGCTTGAGCCGTGTTCAGGCCTGTCCGTGTATCTAATTTCACCAAGGGAGGAGTAAGAGAGATTAGAAAAGGGAGATTTAATAAGCCGTCTTTTAGTCACTGCTGGTGATCCCTGATTTCTGTATCAAAAGTCCTTGGATAATGGGAAGGATGTTCTTCCAAATGTTAGTGTGTTGCCTTGCATATTGACTCTGAAATGTGAATCAAGTCATTTGGGGCGACTTTTAGACTGAGGATTTTTTTTTGTTTTGTGAAGGATAATATGCATATGGGGACAAAATGTTTCCTAAAAAGTTAAAACAAGCAGAAATACTTTGAAGGAACTTTTCTATATCTCTTGCTTAGTAATTCTCTAAAATGGAAATGCTAAATCATTTTTTAAGCATCTCTTAAAACAGGAGGCTCCTTTCACTCCTGTGAGGATGGTAATATTTATAATAATACTTGGAATTCATAAGATACTTCATCGCTTGAACCTGTGTGCATATGTTTAATCCTTTTCAGTGCCCCTTTGAGGAAGTTAGGTATTACTTCTTTCTACCAGTAAAGTGTCACAGTGAATTCGAGTGTCTTGATCAAAGGCACACAATTATTTACAGACCATTAGTGTTTCTTCTAGTACAAAAAAATGTGAAGAATGTAAAACTGGTTCTTTATTCAGCCTTGGGAGCATAAACATATTCTGTATTTCTTTCTGAGTGTCTGGCTCCCAGAATTTACGAGTAGCCTCTAATTGCTGTTTCTGATCTGGGCAGAGCTTGTTTGGGAGGGACTGGTGACTACCTGATGCTGAGCCAGGGCTTCTGAGTGTTGTAAGCTTGTCTTGGTGCATGTAAAACAGTGTCTCATTTGAAACTGAACCAAGAGAGGCAGGTGAGAAGCAGCAGAGACAGACAGGCAGTATGTAGCAGGCACATGCAATGTTAGTTCAAAAAGCAAATATGGTGAGGATTGCCCAGTCGTAACTTCACATTATGGTCTGCTTGTGTTGTGTGTAAGATGGTTCTCAGAATAATGAACGAGAGGGATGTGGAGCTGCTAGAGAGGGCCCAGCGCAGAGCAACAAAGATGATTAAGGGACTGGAGCATCTCTCGTATGAGGACTGACTGAGTGAGTTGGGCCTGTTTAGCCCAGAAGAGGCTGAGAGGGGATGTGATCAACATGTGTCAGTACCTGAGGGGAGAAGGTAGGGAGGAAGGGGCCAAGCTCTTCTCGGACATGGTCAGTGACAGGACAAGGGGTAATGGGTGCAAGCTGCAACACAGGCAGTTCCATCTCCGTGTGAGGAGGGACTTTTTTACTGTGAGGGTGACAGAGCCCTGGAACAGGCTGCCCAGGGAGGTTGTGGAGATCTTCCAGCACCTGCCTGGATGCTGCCCTGTGCTCTGGGTGTCCCTGCTGGAGCAGGGGGGTTGGACTAGATGCTCTTCCAAGAAGCATCTTCCTTCCAACCTCAACCATTCTCTGATTCTGTGAGCATCTACAGACTTGCTTTATCAGATGTTGTGTAACACTGCTAGCATTTTAATGGATGGGAGATAGTTTGAGCTTAATGTATAAATGTGGAGCAGCTGACTGATTAATCTCCAATAATTTGTCTGTATACATGGAAACCTATTCCTCATGCAACTGTTGGGGCATGCATGTGTCTCCAGGTTATGAATGCCGATGGGACGGGGAGGAGAGTGCTGGTGGAGGACAAGCTGCCGCATATCTTCGGGTTCACTTTGTTGGGAGACTACGTTTACTGGACAGACTGGCAGAGGCGCAGCATCGAGCGCGTGCACAAGCGAACTGCAGAGAGAGAGATCATCATAGACCAGCTGCCTGACCTGATGGGCTTGAAAGCTACCAATGTCCATCAGATAACTGGTAAGTGTGGGGCTAAGTCAGGCACAGGCTGGAGGAAATGAGGAAGTGCTCTGGGAGCATCGCACATAACTACGTTCAATTCTGGTAATGATAGACTGTTTTATTTTAAAAAGAAAAATAAGAGAACAACTCAGTAATGTGTTTCTACAGGTATCACCATCACTCTATACCAAGTCTTTTTTTATCTCCTCACCCATCCCCAGTGGTAACTTGTATCTCTCCAGCATTACCAGTGGCTTGATGAGGATGCAGTTCATGGGATGGGGTCTTTTTTTTGTAAACTGCTTCAGTTCTTTAAGTTGAAATGACATTTAAGGCAGAAAGCAAACAAGCACCTCCCATAAAGGGGTAATTTTCTGCTACATAGGGAGCTGGAGCAGCTGATGAGTCTGAAAAGCACTGGATCCCGTCAGCAGAGAGGAAGGATCAGAGAAAATGAGCCCATCTCTTTCTAACAGCAGCTATTAGATTAGCCCAGCTGCTTATGAAACTGCAGCTGTAGCAGCTTTTCATCTTGCAATCTGAACATGTGCTCTCAGTATGCAAAAGCTAAGAATGAGCCAATTTTAGTCTATTCCGTTCTTTTCAAATGAACACTGCAAAATTGTTTTTAAAAATAGCTAGAAATACTTTCTGCCCTGTAGTCTCAGTGGTAAAAACCTGCAGGGTCTAGCTATAAGTTGGCTATCAAAGCACAGATAGCAGCATTACTGTAGCATCATGGGCACATCGGAGTGTCTGAGTTGTGCCCCGTGCTCTGGGTGTCCCTGCTGGAGCAGAGGGGTTGGACTAGATGATCTCTCTTGGTCCCTTCCAACCTCAACCAGTCTGTGATTCTGTGAATCACTCTGTTATGTGGGTAAACTTGCAGTTGCTTGCTGCCATGTCTGGATTGTACTGCAGATTGACCCCCAAGCTAAATGTAGTTGGGGTACAACTTTGCTGCTAGCACATTAGCAACTTGTCCAATGGTGCATGTTTTAAATGCAGCTCTCTTTCCAGCTGCTTAGCTGACCTAGCTTGACAGTGCTGGACCTCTCTTAGTAGGTGGGCCTCCCATAAGTGCCTGTTCACAGGCTAGTATTGCAAAGAGCTATTTTCTTGGCATCCTGGAGGGAAGAGGCTATTGAATGGATGCAAAAATAGATCTGCAAGTTTTCCATCTCTAGGAAGTCATCTCGGGGGTGTGTAACTAGATCACTGTGCTGTGAAAGAAGGCAGAACTTCCACTTTAGCTGCTTACACGTGTACCTTCCATTCAGTGCTTGTGCTGTGAATTGGGTCTGGTAGCTCTGGATCCCAAATCCCTCTCCCTACTGCTAGGTGTGTTTCAAGCAATTGGGAAAACATGTGCTGGCCTTCCAGCCACCTAGAGTAATGCCTGTCTAAGGGTTTATAAGAGACAAACAAAAACAAATTAATTTGGATAACAAAAGGTGAAGAACTGTATGTCTGTCTTAGTGAACTCAGTGTCACTGCTGTGCGTGAGCACTGGCCTCACCTTGCAGGGGAAGTCAGTGTGCAGTGGTTGCTTTTGCTTGTGTTGCCTGTGCAGGTACAAACCCTTGTGCAGAGGATAACGGGGGCTGCAGTCATCTCTGCCTGTACAGACCACAGGGCCTTCGCTGCGCCTGCCCCATCGGCCTGGAGCTCATCAGTGACATGAAGACGTGCATTGTCCCAGAAGCTTTCCTGCTCTTTTCTCGGAGAGCGGATATCAGGCGAATATCTTTAGAAACCAACAACAACAACGTTGCTATTCCGCTCACCGGAGTCAAGGAAGCTTCTGCTCTGGATTTTGATGTGACAGACAACCGGATTTACTGGACTGACATTTCACTGAAGGTAGAGAAGGAAGATCATCTTGTTTATTCCGTATCTGATATTAGGTTGTTAAAAAGCTCTGAGATGCTTAAGAATGGATTGACAAATATTTTTTTACAGGATTTAAAGACCAAGTAAAAGAACAAAGAATAGCATACGTTTTCCTTACACTGACAGCACTCTCTCATATAGATCATTTAAATGTACTGTGTACATTCTCACATAAAGGATACATTTGCAAAAATAATAAGTCAAGTTTTTTGGCAGAAAGCAGAAACCTGAGTAGAAGGCCATATGGCAGGAGTTTTTTGGGATGACAGATGTTTTGCCAAACACATTTAATGGGAGAAAGCTGTTTCTTGGGTCAGGAAGTGAAAACAGGTCTTACCTATTCATTATCTTATATAGCTACTGCACATGAGCCATGTTATGACTCACAGACTGTTGTAAATAGGTTTAGGGTCTAGACTGGCAAATCTGAAAAGGTTGAGGGTAAGTGTTTAAAAGTGGTAATTAATGGAGTGACAGAAATCTGTGTGGCGTTCTCTCCTCCCAGAGCTATTCACTTTCTTTTTCATGACTGTAAATATAGTGGAAACTGTGAACACCAAGAATTAGTTTTTAATGAAAGAAAGCTTTCTGCAGTTGGATTGAGAGCTGCATAAGCAATAACTGATGACTCTTTACAGCGAAGAATCTTAAAAGCTAAAAACAGTGAGTTTCAGCAAGTGGTGACTTGGCTGCAGCCTTTAGGCACAGCACTCATTTGAACTGTGTTTGAAGTGAAAAGGGAAGACGGACGGATCCCCTGATGAGATTTTAGGATGCTACAGATAAAGACCCAAAGATGTAAATTTCACTCCTGTTTACTCTCACACACCAGCATAGTTGGTAGCCAATATTCAAACTGGGGTATAAACCAAAAATATACCTTTGAGATAACTTGATGCGTTAAGAATATGAGTGCATGGGGAAGAAAATTAATGGTGCTTAAAGGAAGCCCGTGTTTGCTAAGCAGAATTTTGTACTGTACTAACATCGTTCTGTGACTTCCAGGCTTCAAAGTGGTCCCAGTAAATCAGGAAATGCCTGAACTCTGATATATTATAAAAATATAATTCTGTCTGTATTTGTTCTCACAGTCTGGTCCATGACGAGAAGAGTTAAAAGTGTTCTGAATAAAAGACCCAGGAGAAATGATCTCTACTGAAATTAAATTAAACCATCAGTTCTGAAGCACTTGCTCTATTGAGCTACGTGGCCATTTGGTGGTTTTCATCTATTTGCTGGTCTGTCCTGAATATTTTTGTCAGGTTCTTTTAAATATTCCTCTGTGCTGTAACATCCGTGCTTAAGTATAGGCCTAGGAGAGCCAAAATCTCCAAAGCTGGCACGGATTCGTTAAGGTCACTTGGGCTTGGAGGCTGCTTGGCTGACCCAGGCTGCTCATCCCGTTGGTTTCCCCAGTGAAACTCCATTGTAATTGACACAGCAGATCCTTCCAGGGGGGCTGGTAAAGCATACCTTCTGAATAGCAGCATTGTTTGTCTTGCAAATAAGGAGCATATTGTAAGATCCTCTTTCCTGTGAGATGCCTAAAATCTGAAAGTGTTTAAAGTGCAGCAGAGGAAACAGGCAGCCCAGTGACAGGCGGGTGGAGTTTCTCATTTGCCTGCGCATCCTGGTATCCCCGCAGACCATCAGCAGAGCGTTCATGAATGGCAGCGCCCTGGAACACGTCGTGGAGTTTGGCCTGGATTACCCGGAGGGCATGGCAGTGGATTGGCTGGGAAAGAACCTGTACTGGGCCGACACGGGCACGAATCGCATCGAGGTGTCAAAACTGGACGGGCAGCATCGGCAAGTGCTGGTGTGGAAAGATCTCGACAGCCCCCGCGCGCTGGCCTTGGACCCTGCTGAGGGGTAACGTGCTCAGTCAGTTTTACCTTTATGAGTGATGACAAAGTAGCACCCAAAGGCTTTCTGTGGGGCATGCTAGGTAGGCATTGCCTATAAATCCCGAGAGGATTTATAGGGGGAAATATAAGCTGGTAGCTTAGAGTATGAGGGCTGGAGGAATATGCCCTTAAAGTCCTGAATAATTATTAAGAATACTACACAAAAATCAGAGAAGCTCATTAAAAAGGGATTTATATTTAGTTTTTTAATTAGCCACAGAATCAAAGTAGTTGCAGATTTATGGAATTCATTAATTAGAAAAGGGCCATATTTGTCCTTTTAAAATGAGGCTTTTTTTTTTTATCACAAGTTATAGAGTCCTATAATGGTATTAAATGATTTAACTTGAAAGTGGGTGATGAAGCCTATTATCTGAGAATAAGAAAGGTGTTTGTTTCTTCAGATAAGGCAGCCTCTTTTTGTTGGCATGGACAAGAGAGGTAAGGGTAGAGAAAGAGCAGGAACAATTATACCCACCTTTCCTTGAGATGATTTCTTAAGAAGAAACCACTCAATTGGATTCAAATGAAACAGTGAAAGTAGGGCAGAAAGAGGGGGAGGATATGAAATTGTCTGACTTAAAAAAGTCACTCTTTCACTACCAAGGAATGCTCATTTGTCATTAACTAATTACTGCAAAACCTTTTTGAGGTACCTATATTGCATTACGGTGAGCTAATGAGAGCTTCATTTTGGAGTATTGCGATTTCTCCCCGTTTCCGGTGGGAGTTACAGCAATGCAGAAAACTCAGTGCCGTGAATGTTCAGTGTGTGCCCTTCAGTGCCACAAACCCCTTCCTTTCAGCAAAGGGGTGGCTTGTGCCCCAGTGCTCAGTGCATGTATATGGGGGCCGTGTAGATGGGCTTGAGCCCAGATGTGCCGGGGCTCCTGGACAAGGGCCTTGGAGAGCATTGCAGAGAGTTTTCTGCAAGGAAAATGTTGGGGGTGTTTTGGGGCTTATTTTTTGTTTTGTTCAACAGACAAAGGCCCCTTACTGCAGAAGGGAAGAAAATTGAATTTAGGTTTGGGCCAAACAGTCTGCGTCATCTCGTGTCCTATAGCTGTGTTAGGTAACGGTGCAGTGTTTGGAAGCTTTCATGGTGTCACTACGAGCAAGCAGTTCTGACACTTGGATTGCTGCTGTGGCCAACTTGCCAAATTTTTAAGTGCTAGAAAGAAAACTTTGCAAGTATTCTTGGTGGTTACAGAAAACCCACCCTTCATAAGCAGTTTCTGGAGCAGCCTGCCCCATGCTGTCCTTTGGTTGCTTTTGATTATAGCAAAACCTTAACAGGTGTATTGGTTGCTGGAGCTTGAGCTTAATGTGTTAATATAGCCCCATCTCATTCTTAAAATGGTATTAGCTTTACATATTGGAAGAAGAGATTAACTGCTTGATATCAAATGTCAAATATATACATATATATATATATATATATTCCTCTCTGCTCTACCTAAGTGTAAATGTGTGGAAGCCTGAGCTTCTGCCAAATGAGGCTAATTGTCACATGCATCTGGGCTAGCTTGCACGTTTGCTCCAGTGGAAATGGCCTGCAGTGTTATGGCATTCTGCCATCAGCTGAAATGCAGTATTCTGCTCTACAGCTGGTGGAATTAGCTCTGTGGAGATAAACAGTGACACCCCGCTAACAAAAGCAGGCTGCCGACCCCCACATTCCTATCATTTCTATTCCTGCCCTTGGTGGGAAATTGAGTAGAAACAGAAGACAGTTCCTTGCAAAGTGTCATGGAAAGCGCCGTGCTAAATAACCAGGCATAAATGAAATTTCCCAAGTGCCAGCCTTTTGTCTCTTAACTGATGTGGATTTCTTAAGATTGAAGTGCTTTCATAAATAAAGATGCTGGTGAAAATCCAGCTTTTAGTGGGGAAAGAAAAAGAGGTTGGAAGCACTTTGAGGAAATCTGACTCTACTTGGGTTTTGAAATAAATATTTACCGTAATAGGGCCTAACAAATGCCCAAATTCATAGCTCTTGTTTTCTGTTACTCTTTCTAAGGATTTTTTTGACTTACTTTCCCGTCCCCTTTAATCAGGTTTATGTACTGGACCGAGTGGGGCGGTAAGCCAAAGATCGACAGAGCTGCCATGGATGGGAGCGAGCGGACGACCTTGGTACCAAACGTGGGACGTGCTAACGGCCTCACTATTGATTATGCCAAAAGACGCCTGTACTGGACCGACCTCGATACCAACCTGATAGAGTCGTCCAACATGCTGGGTGAGTCCTGGAGCCCTGGGCTGTGCCATAAAAATAGTGCTGCCCCTTCACGGCTCCTTAAGGCCCATACTGCTCGGATAACGCAAAAGTACATATCTTAAGATGAAAACAGTTTTTTTCCCAAACTCTCACACCTTTAATATTTGCTTCTCTGCTTGATGTTTATGCAACAAAGAGCTCAGTGAGGCCTCAACTTTCTTCTGTGCAATGTTGTTGCTCACAAAGTTAAAATTATACAAGCTGTGCATGTTTTCAGTTATATGTAGGACAAATCCGTCAACTTTCAGTGTTCTGGAGAGTCTTGTTTTGCTGCTCTGAGAAGCATTGGCAAGTACAGAGCAAACACTTCATCATCTGTAGAAAGGTAGAAGGAAAGCCAAGATAACAATAGCTTATTGGATGCTTTTCACTGTGTAACTTAATACAATTTGGTTTTTAATCTGTTCTGGTATCCTCAGGGTTCAGGCATTTTTCCCAGTGTGCAGAATGCCATGGAGCTTTCCCTGGCCACTGCTGGTCGCCAGGGACCTTCTCTCTTACATCAGCATCTGCTTGAGTGTTTTATAAACCAGGCATTACAGCTAAATGGTGGTACAGTGTGTTATTCTTCTAGTGTCCCAGAAGGGCTGTACTGGGGTTTTGGGCCCTCTAAGAGTGGCCCAGGACGTGTTTTTAACGTGTGTGCAGCCAGAGGAGTGCAGTGTGGTTTTGTGTGCCTCACCAGTCCCACCGGCCTTGTCTCTGGCCAAGATTTAGCAGTTCATCAGCTTTAAACTGCACACTTGTGATTGTAGGACAAAGTTACGGAAAGATAAAAACAAGAAAAATACTTTGCTGGGAATCATATGTAATAGAAAAATTTTTCTTGGTCTTTTTCATGTATTTGTGTGTGCTATTGAGGCTGGCTCAATGTTCCACCTTATCCCTTAGAACTGATGCACAGAGTTTTGTCTTTCCTGTCCCAAGGGCTAGTAATGGCAGGACACATGACAAGGTGTTTCTTCTCTCTAAAAGAGAATGATTTCTTTCTTTATAATCTTCTACTAATTTTCTTAGAGCAGACACCAGGGCAACACCTGGTAATGAAGCAGCACATGGCAGAAATCACCCTGCTTCCCTCCCTGAACATGCTCTATAAAGGCCTCTTAACTGTCTGAGGCAGGGGGCAGACACCGTTATCTGGTTCCGTTCTTGAGTTTTCCACTGCTTCCTGTTTTCCACATTTCAGAGACAGATTAGCTCAACTTTGTACACTTAGTTTTTCTCCTAACACAGTGAAGAGTATATCCAATTCTGGCTCTGTAAGCAGTGAGCAAAGACTCAAAAGTGGTGGCAGAGACAGTGACCTGGAAATTCAGTGTCAAAACCCTGGATTTCCTTCAGAGAGATCTTGTTTATTGCAAAGAGGGTGCAAAGGACAAGATCTTTCCAGTAACCCTCATAATTTTAAAAACTGAGGTTTTTTTTCTTTTTTTCTTTTGTTAAGTGCTCTGTCCTGTGAATCCCAAGCAGGGTTGTTAGCATGTGTCTTTGATAGAGGCTGTTAGGCTTTAGGATCCTCTTCTGTATGTTTTGCATTGCTTTATAATTTACAATTTTAAAATAATGACTTCAAAGCAAGTGTATTTTAACCTTTCTGTGTAGGGGACGTGTGTAACAGCATCCCCACATAATTCTGCTTTTTCTCTCCCTCCCTTTTTGGATCCAGGCCTTGACCGTGAGATCATCGCCGACGACTTGCCTCACCCCTTCGGCCTGACCCAGTATCAGGACTACATTTACTGGACAGACTGGAGCCGGCGCAGCATTGAACGAGCGAACAAGACCAGTGGCCAGAACCGAACTATCATCCAAGGACACCTGGATTATGTTATGGACATCTTGGTCTTCCATTCCTCCCGGCAGGCAGGCTGGAACGAGTGTGCGTCCAGCAATGGGCACTGCTCCCACCTGTGCTTGGCCGTGCCCGTTGGCGGCTTCGTGTGCGGGTGCCCCGCTCACTATTCCTTGAACTCTGACAACAGGACTTGCAGTGGTAAGCAGTGGGGGGAAAAAAGTGGGAAAAGTGGGCAAAAATGGTTTTTTTTTTTCATAAGATAGATGGATTTGCTTTGCTGAGAGGCCCAGTTAAAACTATTTTCTCATTCCTATACCAAATATATGCTTGAAACTTCATGTTCCTCTAGCATCCCTTCCCCCCGGGGAAGTAGAGTATGTGACAAATAAAGAGGGCAGCACAAATGTGGTTTCTGAAGTGTAAGCTTTTAATAGTAAAAACCTATCGACTTCTAAGGGAAGGTAGAATGTTAAAAGTAAGATAAACATAAGATTAAAAAAACCAAAAAGCCCACATCTATTCAATCCCTTTCCTGGCTCTATGAGTTAAAGCTACTTAAGTAGGAACGCTGGAAACACTTTCCATTTCATACCTGTCCACATTCTTAGGCACTTGTTTCTTTGCTTATTCACTTATGTCTAATCTCACCTGACATAGGGGGATGCTGCGGAGTTTGGGGGATCTTGTGCACTTCTTACAGCCTTATAGTGACTTCAGGAGTCACTTCTGTCGCGCTTCAGAGCCACTGCTGTAGCCCCCAGAGGGCTTCCCCTGCCCCGCGGCCTCCGCAGCACATCCCATTTCGGATCGTGGTGCAGCCAGGCCCCACTTTTCCTCGTCGTTGTGTAGAACACAAACCACAAGGCCCCTCGGGCTGTGGGTAATTAGTTTCTAACCAAATAATTTATCCATCTCTCAATAACTGGCAGCCAGCGAAGCACTGCTCATTTTGGCAGCTGCGCTGCATGGCTGATCTCCACTGGTATCAGTCAGATTAGTCAGTGGGTTAAGAGATGCACGGTGCAGAGACACAGATTGTATCTCCTCTGCATTATGCATGAGCAGAGAGCTCCAACTGTTGTTTTAAAGCCAAGAGCAGGGTTGCTTGTTCCACAAATGCCACCTCTCAGATTTGTTTTGAAAATCCTGCTCTTTGGAAAAGTCTACTTTTTATCTCCCCCATGTGTTGTGTATTGCTTTCCTTTTTTTGTTCCAAGGGATGCTTGCGTGATAACTGTTTCTTTGTGTTTTATAATTCTGTCTTTTTTCAGCAAGTTAGAAACACAGTTGGCACCACCCTGATGGTTACTCTAGGTGGAGGAATTTGAATTCCACTGCAAAATAAGGAGCAAAAGGATAAAAGATGATATTTTGTTCTTTCTTGGTAACAAAGGAATGAGAAAAATACAGGAAATACAATGTGAAGAAATGGAGCTCTTTCCCCCTGTGTAGTTTAGAGTCTTTCAGGAGCCATTAATCATTTTCTTTTTGCCACATTCCAACCTGGTAACTTTCCAGCCTCTCATTTGTACGTAATTGGAGACTTAGGCTGCTCGGCTCATAATTTAATTTTTCTCTTGGCCACTATAATTGGAGCACGAATCGTTTCAACTTTCTCTTGCCTGTTTGACTCGATTATGTATCAGCCGAGGCCCTGCCTGGAGGCCAGTCCTTCCCTTCTGGATGGCACTTCCCGTGTGCCAATAGCTAGTTTTAATTGCGGGAAGGACGCGGTGCTCCGGCTCCGTCTGGTGCCTCCTCAGGCCCCCCCGCCCCCGTGCTGTGGAGTTTGGAGGCAGCCCTCCTCTGGAGACGTGCTCGCCGCGCTCCGTTTGCCTTCCAGAAACATAGTGAAAATATGGGACTGTTGGGAGGGGGGAGGATGAAAACCGAGAGGTGGTTTCCAGAATCAGCGCTGTGCTTAGAGATGTGGGAATTTGGAGGAGGAGATTGGGCTGCTATTTTTCATAATCTCTATTCAAAGTTGGAAGCCAGTCCCTCTTAGACAGCAAGATGCAGTCTTTGGGGGGAACAGAAAGAAGGATATTAAATGCTTATGCAAGTATATTCAGCTCTATTATTTGTTTTAACCTAAGCTAACCTAAGCTATTTATTTCTGTGCATTTCTCATAGTTGCTCGATACGAAAACTGATGCTTTATGAATCTGCTGTTTTGCTGTACCCATTCAGTATAAACTTCGATTTGCTTTTAGTGTACTTTCTTTAACAGTGTAGAGCTCAGTCGAAGGCTTAAATTACAGGAGAAACGCTTGGAGGAGGAACGCAGGCTTCCCGGAAAGCAAAAATAACTTGCAACTAGGTCTGATTTTTATAGGCCCTTAGGATTGAGGGTTTGTTGCCAAGGAAACTTCCCCCTCCAAGCTCCCCCCGCCCCTCCCCATTTCTTTTTCCAGCAACCAGAATAAGGGCTCAAAGTGTCTGCCCAAAATAACAACGAGTGAGGATGGTCTGTGGGAGGCTCCTGCTCCATCTCCTTCCCCTTCCCGAGGTGCTGCCCTACCTGTTCTACGGGCTGGATTGAATGAGAGAAGTGTCCCCCTGCTAACCTCTCCAGACCTGAGCTAAACAAATGTGCTTAGGCAAACGCCAGGGAGGCTGCAAGCTGCATGTCTGGCTGCTGGCTCTTGTGCTGGTCCTGTGCCACACCACAGCAGTGGTTCCAGGTAGACCATTGTGGGTGGAAAAATTGCTGTGAAAGGGGGAGATAGTTTCACTACCCCATATGATTTCTGACCCAGTTATGTAATACAGGCATGATTTTCTTTTTAACAAGGCATTAAGTGTACTTGCCTTGTGCACTCACTGCAAGATACAGCTGGTAAATTGTGACGGAATGGGGTGAGGATGTCTTATTTCTTGCTGTTTGATAGTACTTAAAGGAAAAAATATCCACCCAATAAATTTTTGCTGGGCATCTGGAAAGCTGGAGCAGAGCATTCGATAGCATTCCCAGCAGAGTGCCTAAAAATACTTGAGATAAATCTGGGAAAAGTAAACAGCTTTCTCTCCCAAAACCTAGTCTGTCCTCACCTAAGGCAGTTCTCTGGTTGGCATTTCTTTCTGAGGGCAGAAGGAGAGTTTACGGGAACAGGATTCGACTGCCCTGATGGCCATCTCTGAGTAAGAAACCAGTGCTCGCCTTCGTTCCACTTTCTGCACAAGTGGAGCGTATTTAGCACAGTAATTTTGACCGAGGCCTTCACATTTATTTATACCGGGATGTATGAAATTATCTTAGCTAGTTACGTCCACATTCAAACGTTTATAGTAAAAAAGGTCACTTGAAAGGCTTTCCAAACTGAAAAGAATCTTTACTGTTGTCCTAGTTCTGGGTTTTTGTTTTGTTTTGTGTGTCATTACTCTGTTTGACAAAGGAAGAGGGAGGAAATGATGGAATTTTCACTGTGCTAACACTTTCCCTCTTCTCCCTCTTTTTCTCTTCTTTCTTTAACCCATCAAGCTCCTACCACGTTTCTGCTGTTCAGCCAGAAGAACGCAATTAACCGCATGGTGATAGATGAGCAGCAGAGTCCCGATATCATCCTCCCCATCCACAGCCTCAGGAATGTTCGAGCCATTGATTACGACCCTCTGGATAAACAGCTCTACTGGATTGACTCTCGGCAGAACATCATCCGCAAGGCCCAGGAAGATGGCAGCCAGGTAGCCTGTGGGCCATGGAGATACTGCAAGATGAGGGTGGCACGTGCTTGATACCCAGCAATGGATGGGTTCTGCATTAACAACATTTGTATGGATGGATTTCCTTAGATTAGAAGCTGCCAGTTAGCAGAGCAGATGGTTTTGGGGAGTTTCTGGACTAGTTGTTTGTTCTCAAGCAGTAATCTGGGAGATGCTGCAGGAAATAGACACTGAAGATGTTAAAGGTACCGTTGTCTGCGATGCTTTGTTTGCTCAGCTCTGCTTGTTGGCCAGGGGCTGTTGGAAACCTCTGTGTGAAAGAAGTGAAACTTCAATGGCAGGATTCTTGGGAGAAATGAAATGTGTCAGGAGATTGAAAGAGGACTTGCACACAAGCAAAGTGCAGGGACATTGACTCTGAGACAAGGAGCCTGGGACTCTGTGAGCACACGGCCTTCTAAAGCCTCTGAAGTTCTGGCAGGCAAGGGAAGAAAAACGTTGTTCACTGTAGAGGCACTTGATGCAAAGGCTGAAATTAGGAACTTGTAAGGGATGTAAAAAGGTCTTTAACTGGTCAAACTTTATTTATTAGCTTTTAAACTGATTCTACAGAAGAAGTACAGTGAGGTAGAAGGAAAAAGGGAATATAGGTTTAGTGAGGTTAATGGTAAGGAGTACCCGCTTATTCCTTTTCTATATTTTAAAATAAGTCTTTCCTCCCTCTATTTTTGGAATAGGGGAGGAGCATAAGGCTAAGCTGGACAACATGGAGGTAGTGTGCTCAGCTCAGCTCAGCTCTTAGGAGTCTGTGGTTTCTGGTAGTGGGTGTGGTGTTAGTTGGATCCTGCTGAAATGCCCTTTGGCCTTAACTCTTAATTTAGCACTGGTTTTAGTTTTGGAATATCTAAATAATTTGACACCCAAAATTAGTTGAAGGCACCAGATATTTTTGCCAAGTTCAGCAGAATAAACAAATATAGGACTTTAGGCACACCCTTTCTTAGGAGCTAGAAGCCAGAAAATAGGCAGATTTTCCAATAAATGTTTAG
>JAVCKT010014566.1:22034-37352 GCA_032273925.1 Rhynchotus rufescens
CCCGTGCAGAGAAGGGAAGGTAAAAGCCTTCCACGTGATGCAGTCTTCCTCTTCCTCCCTGTCCTTCAGGCAGGCAGTGGGACCCAGTTACGCTGCCCAGAGGGGCCATCCCATTGAAGTGTCACATGATTAAGGGGTTGTTTATGAAAAGATGACTGGAATTAGCTCCTTACCATGGAAACTATTTGGAAATTAGCTGTTCTATTCCAGAACAATTAGTGTGATTTGGAAATGTCTAATGGTTGTGGAACAAAGGAATTTTTATTAGGAAATAAAATGTGCTATGTGTGTGTCCTATTTTTTTGGATTTTTTTCAAGCCTTTTTGTAAAAGGTATTGCTAGAAAGAGAATGGAGATGTCAACGGACAAAGTTCCTCTCAATCCCATTTCCTTTTATGTGTAATTCCCAGTAAAAGGGACTAGCACCCTGATGAGCCAGCCTTGGATTTTATTGTTGGTTCATGGAAAGAGGAATTTCAATGACTTGACTTTGTCAGTAGTAGTCAGCTACGTTTGGTCACAAGTATTGAAAGAAAGATGAAGCCATTAAGGGAGTCAGAATTCTAACGATCAAGGTTTTATGAGGAATACTAGAGAGTGCCATGCTGATCGACACGGACGTGGTAGAGCAGGGCATTTTCAGCCTCCACTTGGGTAGGTCAAGGTCTTAATTTTAACCTCTATCCTTTTCTCTTGTGTCATCTTCACGTATCCTCCTACTCCCTTCTAGGCTTTCCTTCCCAAGATGCAGGTAGCTGTTTCTTAACTTTTCTCTGTAAGGTGAATCACGTTCACTGGAATTAGAAGACCATTACAGCCATGACTTACAACAGTCAGCCTATTAATTTCTACATCAGGCTGGGCATGGCCTCCTTGGGAATACAGCAGCATCTTTTCTGCATCAGGTCATTGTTGTTGTCCTAGATTGGTAGGTGAGAGCCCAGTCTAGTTTAGGATTAAAATTTGAGTTTCCATGTTCTGCTTCAGATGCTACACCTGCACAGTGTTGGGAAGGTTGCTTGATTTATGAGTGCATTTTTATGCATTTCATGTAAAGGAGCTAAATAAACTGATCTTAGGTGAATTTGTTTATAAATCATAATCATCAGCATACTGACAATTAAAGTTCAACAGATCAGAAATTGATTTTGTTTTTCAATCAAATTGATGGAATAGAACTTGCTCTGGTTGCAAACTGGTCGAATAGATGCATCTTTTTGTCCCATAACGGTATGTTGTACAGGCATGGTAGAGATGTTATATACATTTTTGAGTTCTGCTTTATTAGGACATTTTATTGGATATAGAACAAATTATTGGAGATTTTATTGGATATAGGACAAATTATTGGAGATTTTATGGTAGATAAACATATGTAAAGCTGTTGCCTGCTATAGTAAAAGCAAAATTAACAAAACAGAGATCCCAGATATATGAAATACTAGGACTAATATGTAAAACTGGCCCACAGCCTGAAAAATCTAGATTTCACAATTTTCACATTTCTGAATTTTCATAATTAGAGCAGAATTTTTATATTTGCGACTAATTTTATTTTAAGAATCTGATAAACTTAGTAATTGACTGTCATGTAAAATAAGACACGAATAAAAACTTGAATTTTGTGCTCCTAGGTTTTGAGTTTCTTTTATATGAGTTATAAACTATTATCTTTTTTGTGCATGTGATTGAAATCTGACAATAGCTCTTGACTGTATTTGATGCTAGTTAATCTATCATAAAAGTCAACAAATGTTCAAATATTCTTGCCTTGTCTTGCCTTGGGGTGAGGACTAAGTTCTGTCTGTTGGTACTGTTGATTGCCAGGGGAGCAAGGGAAAGGAGTCTTCACTAGGAAGAAAAGAGTGTTCCCAGTTTAGCATGAAGAACGAAAAGGTGAATGCAATTGAAATAGAAGAATATATGAAGTCAAGTATTAGTCTCCTGCAATTCCTGTAAAAAGTACTCAAGTACTCCCTTTCTCATCTCCATTAGGATTTTATCCTGCATTGGTTAACTCAGACTAATGATGTTTCTTAGTGCTTCCCATTGTATGGCAGAACAAACAATTGATTTCTCCAAAGAAGGCAGAAGAATGAAAATAGCTATTAACTGCCATCATATTGATTAAAAAAAAAAAAAAAAGGTGATATTTCTTAGGACAGTTAACACCTCCAGTCCAGATGTTTCTAAAACACAATAAATGTATTTGGGCACAAAAATTACTGATTAAAGTAGTGCTTAAAAAAAAAAAAAGTCACCTGGCTGTGAGATGTTGTTTTTTATATAAAAGGAATCAGAATTGCTTCCGTCTTTACCTTGAGTTACTAGTATAAAAACAGTAGATAAGTGTGATAAAGTCTCATGGTGTAAGTAGTGTAGACAGTTTTTTTTATAGTACCTGTGTGAGTTTAACCACTCTTTTCCTTCTGCAGGTGCCAACCGAATCGTTTTGGAAGACTCCAATATCTTGCAGCCTGTGGGACTCACTGTCTTTGAAAACTGGCTGTATTGGATTGACAGGCAACAGCAGATGATCGAGAAGATCGACATGACAGGCCGGGAAGGGCGGACGAAGGTGCAGGCTCGTATTGCACAGCTCAGTGACATCCACGCCGTGAAAGAGCTCAACGTTCAGGAATACAGTAAGTGCCAGCCCTGCCTGCACGGGGAGGCAGAGCCCGTGGGGCTAGAGGTAGGGGCGGCCACAGAGAGGGAGGCTGTTTTGCCTTGCTGCCGATGGCCGTCAGCACAGGACCAGGGGCCACCAATTGGTGTCATTTTGTGCCTGTTGTGTTGCCTGGGTGGAATTCAGTTTGTTTCCCTGGTGCACTTGGCAATGGATATGAAATCTGTAACAAGCCCGGCATCACACGACAGGGAGAGACGCCTGGGATTTGCGTGTGTATGGGCGCGCTGGCAGTGACCTGTGGTCCCTGCTAGAGCATTTTTGGGTTATGCCCGTGGTAAGGTAGTCGTAGCAAAGCTGCCACCAGTGCCACTAGTAGGTGGTTACTCTGTTTAGAAAAGCAGAGCTCAGGGCCTCTCTGTAGCAATAATGGCTTAGAAGGAGAGGCAATGGCAACCCTGGCTGCAGGGCCTCGACAGCAAAGTGAAACGTTGGGTAGTGGCAAGTTGCACTGAAAGTAAATGGCAAATGAGCAACGTTGAACTGGGTAAAGGTAGTGTATGGAAAGCAACCACTTGTGTAGAACAAGTCTGCACTTTTAACTCTGTAGCAGGATATAACTTCCCTCTTTACCCCCTCTTCCCCACCTCTGTCTGTTTATTAAATTGATCGGGAGCTGAATGTTTAAAACAGCAGAGCTGCAGTCATCATAGAAGAAATAGGCTTGGTTAACAGGCTGTGCTGCATGCCTTGGAGAAATATGTAGGAAAATGTCTGGGGATATTTAATTAAAGCATCACTGCAGACTGCTACTAGTTTTGTTTGCTATTACTCTCAGTAAATCTGTCAGGAGTTCCAAAAGAAGTGTGTTGTCCTTATTAAACATTAAAATGAAGAGACATATTTATCTAGAGCATGTTAATTTGAGTTTTGGAGACAGTGTGAAAGCTTCAGAATTCATAAATTAGAAAAGCTGACTTCTTAAATGAAGTTTGATAGCAAAAATGAGGTATAAAATGCAAGGCATCTTTTTTGATAGTTAGTAAGAAGAACAGCAATAACAAATTCCCCCGCACCCAAGGAGCACACACTCTGAGTTCAGTTCACTGTTTTAGAAGACCCTGTGGCACAATCCTCACAGTGTTTCAGATCATGGATAATTACTAATGTGTGTGCAAGAAAAAAATATGCTGTCTTTCAGAGCAGCTGATAGCAGTAGCTGTCCCCAGTGGGGATGGAGTCATGCAAGGGAGGCCTGCGAGCCCAAAGAAATCTCTGAAAAGATGGGGGGTTTCTTGTCAGGGAGCCTGCCAAGTTTACTGAGTGCCTTTTGAAAAAGGGAAGGGGAACACAACCCCCCAGGTTCTCATCCATTTACCCCCGTTTGGATATATGATTGCAATTGTGCTCTCTGCCTTGTTTTTGAAATCACAGGGCAGCATCCCTGTTCTCAAGACAACGGAGGCTGCTCACACATCTGCATTGTGAAAGGCGACGGCACCACGCGCTGCTCGTGCCCCGTCCACCTTGTCCTGCTGCAGGATGAGTTGTCCTGTGGAGGTAGGTCCTCTCCAGTCTCCGTCTTGCTGAGCTCTCCAGGTCTGATTAGGGCTTCACGTGAGCCGTGTGCTCCCCCCTTTAGGGACAGCTTCACAGCAGAAAGCATGTGGCAGTGTACCCAACACTGTAACATGCTTTTTACCTGTTTTCTCTGACTTCCCCCTGAGCTAAGTCTGTAAGGACTGATGAGAGACAAGGCAAATTTCATTAGTTTAAATAAGGGATTCCATTCGCCCTTTCTATTTAAGAGCGCTGAATTATTTCAATTTGATTTCCTTTAATTGTTTCATTTGTATTACACCCTTATGTTCTCCTTTTCCAAGTTGAGGCAGCTGCTTGTGTTTAGGGATGGATGTTGCCCCATTTGCTTATTCCTTGCTTTCCTTCCCAAATCACCCCATGATTCCGCCTTTCTGAACGGCAGTCCCAGCAGGAGTAATTAGGGAGAAGCGCAGGTTGCCTCCTTGGAGGTGCCGGAGCCTCGGGAGCCGGCGCGGCGGCGGCTCCGAGGGGGGCCCTGGCAGGCGGCGGGGGGGCGCCTGGGGGCCTGGCGCGCTCTGGGCCACCAGGCTGAAGGGGCTGGTGACGCGGTCCCCTCGCCATCGAGGCGAAGGGGGCTCTCGCGATGGAACGAGAGCCAAAAGAATGCAGATATTTTCTCAGCAAGTTGACTACTAGGCCAAGAAAAGGGGAGGAGGAATGGGGGATATGGGTGTTTTTAAAATAAAAAAAAAAGAGGAGGGAGGGAGGCGGAAATGAGGGGGAATTCCATGCTCACTTACTACACGAGATTAACAGTTACTGTAGTAAATGTTAAATAACAGCTAACAGCTGTGTTGAGATAGCAGGACTCGACTAGATGGAGCAGGTTTTTTGTCATTTTAAAAGCATTCTGACTGAACAGAGTTTTTTGAGGGCACATAACTAGACATTGAGTCACTGTGCATCCATCTGCAGCACATTACATCCTTCTAATGTTTTCTATACAATTACTGTTGAGCACTGAAAAGCAAGTGAGCCATCAGTTGTGCATGCAGTTGTGCTGTGGGAAAGGGGGAGCAGCAGCAAAGCGTGCTGACTTTAAATGACAGCCGGTGGAGACCTACTGCAGCTAGGAGAATGGCATTACAAGACTGAAAAGAGGAGGAAGAGATAGAATTTTGCTTTGAGTGTGCACATTTGTGCATCCTGCTGTTGCTTGTCCACCGAGAGCCTGTGGTCATGAGCCTGCATCAGTCCCATGGCGCTCGAGAATGGCTCCAGTGACTGTGGAGAGCACGGGGGGGATGTTACCTTGTGACGTGGCAGAGCTGGCAGGCAGCCGAGCTCTTCTTGTCCTTGCCTGTCCTGAGGTGCTGTTTGTTCACCTTGATTTTTTATTTCTGTCTGTCTGCTTGATTTCTTTTTCTCCTAAAGAACCACCAACATGCTCCCCTCAGCAGTTCACCTGTTTCACAGGTGAGATTGACTGCATCCCCGTGGCCTGGCGCTGTGACGGCTTCACCGAGTGCGAGGACCACAGCGACGAGAAGAACTGCCCT
Source organism: Rhynchotus rufescens (assembly GCA_032273925.1). Classification (NCBI taxonomy): domain Eukaryota; kingdom Metazoa; phylum Chordata; class Aves; order Tinamiformes; family Tinamidae; genus Rhynchotus; species Rhynchotus rufescens. The sequence continues at coordinate 27,765 of JAVCKT010014566.1, forward strand.
GTGTGCTCCGAGGCGCAGTTCCAGTGCGAAAGCGGCCAGTGCATTGACAGGGTCCTGCGGTGTAATGGGGAAGCAAACTGCCAGGATAACTCGGATGAGAAGAACTGTGAAGGTACGGAGGGACTTTCAAAGTGTGGTGAGAATAGGGCTGGCCAGAGGGAGACGCTGGTGGATCCTGAAGTCATTGCTGAGGTTAGAATTGGGAGGGATCTGAGGTTCTGCAGGTTTTGCCACTGGCCCGTTGAATAGGAAGCAGTTTCACAGCTCTGCACTTAGGTTTCTCCACTTGTAAAATGGAGATAATGCTCAAGTACAGGGGCTGAAACTCCATTTGTGAAAAGTTTTGTTAAGATTTTAAGCTGTAAAAAACTGCCAACTTTGGAGTGAATTGCAAAGTGGAATAAATTTTTGCCATAGTTTTTTGGATATCTTATATGGGACAAATGTCTTGGGTTTATTTTATCATACATGAATAAAATGAAGTTAAGGTTATGTGGGAGTGAGAGACAGATGAGATTGCTGAAGACCTTTCTGTGGACTACAGCAAGAGAGAGCGTTCAAGCTACAGTTATGGAGGGAAGTGCCATTGTCAACACGCTGAGAATTATATTCTTTCAATTTGGGGAAGATCAGTATGGTCTTGATTTCACTAAATCATGTGAAAAAGCAGCAAGCTCTCCCTCCTTTTCCCTACTGTACAAGTAGGAAGGAAGTTGTAGGGATGCTGCTTCTGCTTCAGCCTTTTGGTACGTTGTCTTTCTCTGAAGAGACTGTCTGAGGGTCTAAGTCAAAGACGATTTTCTTTTAGAAGATATACTTCAGCTTAAAGACACACAGGCTGGTACAGAAATCCCTGGGGCAAACAGGGATCATTAGCCAGATGGGATGCTAACATCTGCACATGTGCTGTGCAAGGTGGCTTCCCAGTTGCCATCCTGGGACCAGAGATACCAGTGGCTGCTTATCACCTTCAAAGTGGCCCTGTTACTCAGAGCATTCAAGTTGACTACACATCACAAAAGTCTTTAAGTTTTATGTTTTTAATTCAACTGAAGTCAGAAGTAATTTCTGGATTTACGTGAAACAGGAGGCAAAAAGTGTGTGTACACAGTAGCCGGCACCTTGCCTGCAACACCTCTTTTCACTAAGTAATAGTTTATTTTGTGAGTGTACTGGCAAAGCTCCAGTCTTCTCTTCAGTCTTTCATTTCAGTTTTAAAACATTGTCAAGTGAAATATATTGTTCCATGATCAAGGAGTTTTCTGGGTTAGAGCATAAGGGCGTTGAGAAATCACATTTGTCTTTCTTAAACTATTTTATCTTCATGCTTTGATAAATATATTTTTAGTAACCTAACCCTTCTCTTATACCAATAAGTAAATGTTTAGAAGTGGGGTTCCTTATAATAATTTGATTTTAAAAAGTGCATTCTAGAGTAAGTGCCTGTAGTCTCAGTGACCTTCTGTTTCTGAGATGTTCTAGCCAGGTAGCTTTACCTAGTAGCATCCTTATTGTCGTCAGGCAATAAGGACGAGGCTCCCACTGCAATACCCTCTCCAGAACTTTGGATCACATTTTTGCATGCTTGGTGTGAGGGACCCTTATGTGCTGCCGCCTGCTTCAGGAAATGGAGCTGTCAGCGGGCTGAGCTCTCCAAGATGCTCCTGTTTGTATGCCTAGGTGACTTGTTTTTCTTAATCATTTTAAAGAGTAGAAATCTTTGATACTGAGTCTTGGTGTGTGGGGGGGTTTCTCTCTCCAGTGCTTTGTTTAACCGATCAGTTCCGCTGTGCCAGCGGGCAGTGCATTGGGAAAAGCAAGAAATGTGATCACAACCTGGACTGCAGTGACAGCTCAGATGAGCAAGGATGCTGTAAGTGTGAAACCTGAGACCAGCAACTTGATTGCAGTGTTTGAAATTTGTTTGTTTCTTCCTCAGTGAAGTAGACTTCATTAACGGGGCCAAACTTTTTTTTTTTTTTTTCCCAAAAATGGATGTTCTTGTTCTTATCTGCTATTATGCACATAACACACAAGGCAGTGGCTGTGAATAGGAAAAATATCTAGTGCCTTTAATGAATTGTCTCAGAGGCAGAGCACGCTTGTGATTTTTTCCACTTAATTTTTTTAAACACAACTAAAAGGGGTATTCTACTATATTCTATTTGTTTACCGAGGAGGGTGCAGCATTAAGGTTGTTTCTAGCAGCATGAGGCTTTCATGCTTTGCTTCATGGTTTTATCATCATGAGAATTAATAGCAGGTGCTCTTAGAATCAGAGGGGCACACTATTTACAGAGTAAACCTTCTAAAATTTCCTGTGCATCTTGAAAAGATGCAATTCCAAGTTTAGATTTATGATTTGTTATATGCAATATCCCCTACATTGAAATCTCCAGGGTCCTGCAGGAGAACTACTGCCTTTAAAATTCCAGCCTTAAAGAACATTTCATTGTTCGTGCTTTGGAGAAATTGTAAATGGGGATATCTCTCATCATATTGGAGCTCCTCATACCACAGATGACATGCACATAAACTAACACAACTTAAATGCAAAGCCAGAGCTGAAGCCCTGATTTTAAGGTGTAATAGGAGATGGCCTCTTGTGCTATCCCGTTGTTAGGAGATATTATCACAGACTTCTGTAGTTATCTTTGTTTTAGCCTGCATGGTTGGGTTTTGTTTATGTAGCAGGGGATGGAAAATTAGCCCACCTGGAGTAAGACTTCAGTTATCACTGTCCATCTTGCAGTATGATCAGAAGTCTGTTTGTTTATCTTTGTAGACTGTGACAGGATGGTTAAAGTGTGAATTTGGTGTTCAGGAGAAGGGAAATGTGTTGAGTAAAAGACTTTCAGTAATGGATAAGATGTAAAACACTGACTAGAACAGGAAGATACTTTAAAGTCTGCTTTTCTTGTCACATTCATGAGGCACAGGCAGGGGGTTGTCAGTTACTCCCAGAAATGTCATTGCTTGGGATTGGTATTGTAGGGAAAGCCACTTGTTTTGACTGTTGAATAATTGTACAGATTCCTCATACGGTTGACACCTCTAAGACTGATGCTCAAATACATCGGTAACCATCCATGTGTATCAGATGCAGAGCAGGTTAGGTAGTTTTGTAAATACCAGCAGGCCCCAAATTGGTGATGCCACCTCTTTACTGTTCAACACAACTGAATGTTACAGTCTGAATTATTGAGAAAAGGGGGTTCTGTTACTTACGCTTATGTGATTTAGGTCAAACACGAAAGGTAGTTGCTCTCTTTAATGACCAGAAGCACCGTAATTGGAGTCCCCAGTGCAGAGCCATCCAGAGCCATGGCCAAAGGTCCTGCTCTCTCAGATCAAAGGTTAGCCCTCACTGTCAGCATGCATCAAGTTCAGCAGCTGGCTCATAAGACCCCCTGCACATGCACAAATCCTGATATGTGATTTAAAGTTGTCTGTGCATTTGTGAAGCTCTTCACATGTACAAGCGGTGCTCGTGGCCTTTCAGAGCCTTCAAACAGACCCACAGGCTGCCCACAGGAGCAGGACTTTCATTCTTCTTCTGTGCAAAGGGTGTCACAAAAACTAATGTTGCTACATGAAGTTGGTAGATGAGCCTCTACAATATGATGCTCCCTTTTTCCTTTCAGACACGACAGAGGAACCTGCACCGCAGCCCAACAACACGATAGGCTCGATCATTGGTGTGATCCTGACTGTTTTTGTGGTTGGAGCCATGTACTTCATCTGCCAGAGGGTGCTGTGCCCGCGCATGAAGGGCGATGGGGAGACCATGACCAACGATTACGTGGTGCATGGACCAGCGTCTGTGCCTCTTGGTTATGTGCCTCACCCAAGCTCTTTGTCAGGGTCTCTTCCCGGTGAGTAAATGGCTTGTTCCGTAGCCTGCCCTTTGGCACCAAGTAATTGCAACTCAGCAGGTTGTGCGTGTACTCATGGTGCATATCTGTTGCAAAGCCAGAATGCTTGATGTCAAGTTTTTGGAAGACTAGAACTTGAAGACTTGTAGCTGTACTTTGTAATAATCCTCAACTATTTTCCTTGTAACCTATGCAGTCCAAATCTTCTTATAGATGTATAGATACTTAGCTGAAACATAAGCTCAAGTAGATGCACATGCTCTAGGAGTTTTCTTCTTCTCTTGCTACCAAAGTCCCTTCTGGGGACTTTTGTATTTAGAGAACTAAATGTATTTTTTATTTTTGTGTTTTGGGGACTTGTATTTTAGACAGAATGTGATTACCGTCATATAAGGCCAGCAGCAATTGTGGTCTCAGCTTATTTCAATTGATAATGTGCAATATTACACTTAATTTATATGCTTTGCTTCTGTACATGTTGATTGTATATGTACTCTAAACTGTGGCTTCAGATCCAGCAGGTTCCAGTTAGAGTATACAGGTTCTAATTGGCCATTGTAGGGTTAAAATGATGCCCCAAAGTTTCTTGGCTTTCTGTAATAACCTGCTTTCATAAGACAATCCTGGGCAGGATTTTTGCCATTGTTTGGAACAGTTGCATGCCTCTCCCATTTCCCACTTGAGCTCCCTGCTGGCATGCTTGAATCCAGTCGCAGAAGCTTGCTTACGGGGTAGGAAGGAAAGAACAAGGCAGTTATTCTCTTGCACACGTTTCAGTTCCTTAACTGAGGTGGTTAGAGGCAGTTACATGTTTTATTCTGAGGCATAGAAATAGTGCACAGATGCCTGTGCACTCCAGTCTTTCCAGGCGTTCCAGTGACAGCAATCAGTCTTCTTGCAGCTTTAGTGCAACCCAGTGCCAAGCCTGTGGTTTAGTAGCTGATACACAAACCAGCATGTTTATCCACTGATCATCTTCATTCCAAGGTCTCCAAGGAGTGCTGAATTTGCTCTTAATACTGAAAGGATTAATTTGGGGAGTTGAATGTTTATCCTGCTGTTATGCTCTAGACTTTTTTTCTTTCTTTTCTCTGTGTTTGCTTCCAGAATTTTAATATTGACACCTGTAAATCTTTCTTCTTCTTTAGGGATGTCTCGAGGTAAATCTGTCATCAGCTCCCTCAGCATTATGGGGGGAAGCAGTGGGCCACCCTACGACAGGGCCCATGTCACTGGAGCCTCTTCCAGTAGTTCTTCAAGCACCAAAGGCACTTACTTCCCTCCAGTAAGTCATTCTGTTGTTCACAGACCTTGACAAATTTTCAGCAAAGAGCTAGTACCTTTCTGGGTATAATTAATTGTCAAATGAATGTTTTGTTTCAGATTTCTAGCCTAATAAATCCATCAGAATATGGAGTAAATGACTTTGGGAAGGGAGAGGGGATTGTATTTTTTCAAAACAACATAGGAATTTTCTACAAATTGTCAAGTTTGAGTGCTCACGGTCAAAAAAAAAGAGATTGAATGTCTGGGGAAAACAGAAAGTCTCCAGCCCAGGGACTGACAGAGCAGACTCCTTTCATTGTTCTCTGCCATGTGCCTGTAGAGGTAAAGCTATATGGTTCATTCTGTATAAACCTTTGAAGGAATTAATATTTTTGTTTTGTTACAAGTAAACAGCTCTCTTGTAAATCCATAGCGCCCCCCCAATCACAGGCCGTGAGCATGCTGAGCTGCATGCTGTATGAAGTTGGTGCCATTCCTAGAGGGCTGCTCATCTCCTTAACTTTAGCATCAATTGTCGTTAATTGAGATATTTTCATCTTAAATCTGCTAAGCCACTAGCCACCTGACTGGTCAATCAGAGCAGGCTAAACTATGAATCTATTTTCAGATGTGAGAGTCAACCCATCATTAATATTACTATGTGATTCTCATCAAAGTACTTTTTGTATTATAGGAGTATGACCATATAGGGGATAAATGCTTGCATTGGACAGCAAACTGCAGATATTACAAACAAGATAATAGTTAGGAGCTGCAAGCTAGTCAGGGCAGATATCTACCCGTTTGCCTAGAGCAGCAGCATCCCCAGTGTCAATCTGGTGTTGGAACAGCCAGCTTCAGTTTTGCTCTTCAGTACTGACTATGTCAGAATATCAACAGCAGTCAGCAGTTTTGAGAAGAGCTTAGTAATAGTTTCAGTGGGAATGGAAACAACAGGGACTTCCAGGGAGGTGTCTTTTAAAGAATTGGGAAATAGCAGAAAAATCCTGTTTGGGAGAAACCAGACATGCAGTTCTCAAGGTTCAAAGGAAAGTCTATAAAAGTGATGTTTTTTAATTCCCTTTTTTTTATTATTATTTTTATTTTTTAAACTGTGTCTTTTTCTTAGATTTTGAACCCACCGCCATCACCAGCTACTGAACGTTCACATTATACCATGGAGTTTGGTTACTCTTCAAATAGCCCATCCACTCACAGATCCTACAGGTAATTATTGTTACCATAGCTTCCACCAGGACAAGAGCAGTTGCTATAGAAATGCAGAATAAAGACAGAATTGCAGTCCAGTGCCCTAATTCATCAAGTACTTGAGCACGTTTTAAAACTGGATCGCTTGTATCATGTCATTGACACAATGCATGTGGAAGGACAACACTGAGGGAAATCATGTAGTGGTACACCTCTTGGGCATATTGCGTTGGGTTTCTAGACAACTTTTGTTGCAAAGTTGTCTAAATGCCAAAAAGAATTGTTACTAGGATAATTTTACTAGAGAAAATTGTTGAGCGCTGAATTATTTTAAATCTCTGCCTTAAATAATTTGTTATATAGTTATCAGGAACAATATACATAGAGGAAAAAATAGGGAATGTAAAAGCTGGTATTTCAGAAATAACACTAATATAGCCTATATAAAGCACAGAAATTCTGATTTAGTGTATGTAGGGTTAACCACTAAAATAGGTTGCTCTGCTTATTTTCCGTCTGGTAAATATTTATGGTCATATAGGCTTTTTCCCTGTATGATCTGACTGTATCTTTCTCATCTTTTTTCTATGATTTAGAGCTTGTTACTACTTTATTATTTATTTAACTGTTTACAAAAAAAAAATAAAGGAAAAGAGCCCTGCTACTGCAGAGTGTAAAGTTCCCCTCCCATATCACTAGTAGGTCTGGTCAATGTGAAGAGGTAGCTCTGTCTGTCTATTGAAAGAAATGCCTCCCTAGCACAGAGCCTTTGGGGTTTTTGGATAATGAGGTCTCAGGGGCTGAAAAGACATCTCCTCTCCATTAACAGAAAATATGGTCTCTGTTGTGCAGAAGGTCAGACCAGATGTTTATAATGGTCCCTTCCAGCTATATGAAAAATCCTTAAAAATGGCTAGTAATTTTGTAATGAAATAAAGGCAGACCTTGGCACCATCATGAATCATGATGATCACTGGTTAACTGTTGGGCTTTAAATAGTATTAATGGTATTAAGGCTGTAGTGTGAGAAGGAATGGTTTCAGAATGCTCCCCCACCCAAAAATAAGCCCTGTTTTTGCTGCTCCTGATCTGCAGTCTTTCATAATGTCTGACTTGTTTATAGAAGAGCTACATCCCACCAATCCCCCATCGCTGGTTTGGTGTGGGGGGCTGGTGACTGCAGCTACCAAACCCCTTCCTTTCTAATTTTGCCTTACAATATCCCGGGAGTAAAAGTAAGAACAATATCCTGGGAGTGAAGTAAGAACACTTTAAAAATATTCTCTGGTAGCAGCCCTTGCAGTTCCTATCCTGCTTGCATTCCGGTAGGTGCTTCTCCTGCCTGCTGCCGATGTGTCTGGTGGTTTTCCTCCCTCTTGACCTTCTCCACCTTTCTCTTGCCTTGAAACGTAGTATCCATAAACTGAGTGATGGAGGCAGAGCATCAACTCCATATAAACGTGATAGACGTGATTTTTTCCACTGTTTCGTGGTCACCCTTCTCTTGGAGGCACCGTTTCCTACCTCGGCTAGCGCCACAGGGACAGTTTCTGTTGCTCATGAGCACCAGCAGGCCCCAGCTACTGTAGTCGGGCAGGGGCTCTCGTTCCCGGGCACACTGTAGAGCAGGGGGTGGGCTCCGAGGCCGGCATTAGTCCAGGGAAGAGGAGCGGGACGCGCCACCCGTGCCGCGCGCTCGGCACCTCCGCTCACGTGTGTCCCCTCCGTGTGTCTGCCGCAGCTACCGCCCGTACAGCTACCGCCATTTCGCGCCGCCCACGACGCCCTGCAGCACCGACGTGTGCGACAGCGACTACGCGCCCAGCCGCCGCGCGCCCGCCGTGGCCACCGCCAAGGGCTACGCGAGCGACCTGAACTACGACTCGGAGCCGGTGCCGCCGCCGCCCACGCCGCGCAGCCAGTACCTGTCGGCCGAGGAGAACTACGAGAGCTGCCCGCCCTCGCCCTACACGGAGCGCAGCTACTCGCACCACCTCTACCCGCCGCCGCCGTCCCCCTGCACCGACTCGTCGTGAGGGAGGGCCGGCCCTGCCGCCCGCTCCGTCGTCCTCGTCGTGGTCACCGTCGCTGCCTGCATCCTCCGCCGCCAATGTGTAAATAGAGAATGCTCTGCCGGGGAGGGGCGAGGTAGGGCCCTGTACAGAGAGGTGTTATAGAGCGGGGCGGAGGAAGGAGCACTGCAGATATTTGTACAGAAGAGAGGGGAGAGAGAGAAAAAGAAAAAAAAAAAAAAAGGATATTTATATATTTTCTTAAACAGCAACTGCTGCTTGTGCCATAAGAAGAGAAATTTTTGTATAAAAAAAAAAAAAAGACCCAGACATTTGTACAAAAAGTTTTTATTTTTGCAAACGGAACACGAAAACATGCCTTAATCCAGTGAAGTGACTGAGCACGTGAGGAGATGGAAGGACCAGGAGGTGTCACTTGTCCAGTGAGGTGAGATGTGGGGTTTACCAATACCAAAAATGTTTAAAGTTATTAATAATAGAGAAGTCGTCTGTCTCAGAGCAGCATACCATAGATACTTGGAAGTAGCCAAATAACCTCTATGTTAACTACAGAGGGCCAGGAACTAAAGTTAAACTTGAAGAAAACACAGTCAGGACAGATATTAACCTTACACAAAGGGCTTTGTTTTCTACTGGAATACAGCAATCGTAGCAGTGAATCCAGAAAAAAATCACACACTTTTTACAATTATTACTCCTCTATTAGCTCTTAATGCATTTACAGAATTGCACCGTTCAGAGTTCTCTTTGCTTCTGGGATTTCAGTGATTTCATGGAGTATATTTCAAAATTTGCTTTTCTTTTTGTATAGCTTTTCCTATCCTTTCTTTCTTTCTTTCTTTCTGTGTCACTTTAAATCATGATATCTTTATTTAAAGTACTGCCAGAACTGGGCTGCTATAAATATTTTCTTTTTGCTTTCTTTGTCATACAGTGAATGTCGTGCTATTTTATGCTTTCTTCATTTTGCCAACACAGTAGCATTCTGTTTTGTACCAGATCAGTGTGATTTTTTTCATGGGATTGACAAGGGTAATATGCATATACCTGAGTGATTTCTAGACCATTAAAAAAAAGTATTTTGACCTAGTGCCCGCAAATGTCAAATATTTTTATACCACATATAATATAGACAGCATATTTATAAACTATAAATTTAACCATGGATTGTTAGTTTTACTGTAAATGAATAATATATCCTTGCA
>JAVCKT010014570.1:0-13692 GCA_032273925.1 Rhynchotus rufescens
AAGTAATTGACGTATAATATTATCCTAATGTGCACAAGGCAGTGTTCATCAAAGTAGAAATCAGAAACTGTGCAAAATAGAAGGGATGCATCCAAGATGTGAGGGGGTGTAAACTAAAACTAGAGTCACTTTTTTTTCCTATTTGCTCGGAGAAAACGTAATTAGCAAAATTTCTGCTAAAAAAATTTGAAGCCTTTAATGTTAGTGGGAGATGTTACTAATAACAAGTAATGTAGCTCATCTGTTTAAACATAGGCAATCACAGCACATTTTCTTTCACTTTCTTGATTTTAGAATGAAAATACGTAAGCTTTCTTAGCTTCAAACTAGTGTTAACTGTTTTTTATTACAGCAAGTATTAAAAAACTGAATGAAAATTATCCATGTCAGACATAACTGGACCCTGGACACTTAAACTGGAATGATGAATGGCTGCATATATCTCTGGTGCTACAGGATGCATTTCTGAGGAAGAAGCTGAGCTCTGAATAAAAGGATGAGACAAGTGGTCTCAATAAAAAGATGGAATATGATTACTCAATGCAAATAAAACACCATGAAAGATGGAACAGTTGAAAAGAAGATCTAATACTGTCATGATTATTTCCTTTTGCTAAGCTACCTACTTTACTTCATTGGTAAATTATATTTATTTTCAGAATATAGGCAGTATTGCCAGGATTACCAAGTTTTCAATTACGGATTGGTTGAAAGGAAGCAATTCGAGCTGTTCATAGTTTATATATTGTCCCTAAAGAATTTCTTCCTTTCACTTTTTTCTCTTTTAGCCAGAAAGTAATTGTTTCTTTTATGCAAAGAATGATTCTGCAAATGGTTCTGTATTTCTTGCTCTCACTTGCATGAACAGTGTGATTAACTTTAAAAGGACAGTCATGTCAAATTAAGAGTGGCTTTTCTAGAATGAAACCCAAATTATGAAATTTCAATATGGTCTTGATCTATACAACCAGACATTAATAGGTTGCACTGAATCGAATCTGTGCTAAGGGGTAAATTCTAAAAAGAATTATAACTAAAATACAGGAAAATTCTAGAATAGGTTTAAAGATAATTTCTTATCCTTTTATATTTGAATTAGAAGACTAATGATATATGTTAACACATGTATTTGATTTCAGTAAATTTTCCATTCTGGACCCACCTCATACTGTCTCTTAAGAACCAAGAGTGAATGATCTCATATTAAGGCTTTCCAAATGCTGCTAATTAAGGATGTTTCCTGCCAGGTGCTCAGCATGCTCTATTCTTATTGCTCTCAGTTGTGGTTGAATGCATGCTCGATTCTCTGGGACAAAACCCTATTATTTATGAGTTTAAGTTAGTATTGGCAAAAGGAATATAGGCTTCGAAAAAAGAAAAAGCACTACTGAGGCTTACTCTGAGAATCTCCTGAATTAGGACTTTCTTTTTTCTGTTTCTGTTTTTTGTTTTTCCCTGTGAATATTGAAGTTTACATCTGGAAAGTATCAATGTGACATAAATATCATCTGCCTGTTAATTGCACAGAAGACACTTTATATACTACTTGTGGGAATTCAGTTTTATGTTAAAGGAGTAAGGATCTAAAGTCTCCTACTGACTTAAGTGGGTCATTGGATCAGTCCATAATTCTCTTTTCTTTCTTGTAACATGGCCCAAACTGTTGTTTCAAAACTCAGAGTTGCAGCCAATTAATTATTCCGTAGTTTCTTGATAAACCCTCAAAAATGCTAATCCTTGGTTATAATACTATATGTGGTTATTACTGACAGTTTCCTTTGTTCCTGAAAGCCCCAGTATGTACTTCTTTCTTTCCTTTAAGAAAAAAAAAAACTCTCAGATCAGAAATGTGAAATATATGAGGTTTTGATATTTTTTCATTAAATTCTATGTGTGAGAGTTGCGGGAATGAAGAAAGGGGCATGTTTTTTCTTCATTTATTTGTTCAGCAAGACAACAGCTTGCATTGCTGGAAAAGTAATCATAAGGGGAGCCCTCTCCTCTCATCTTCGGGGGACCTGGTCTGTGCCCAGAGAACAAATTCCTTCACAGGATGGAGAGGGTGGCAAAAGCTTTATGGGATTCATGCTTTGATGTGCCCCAGTTCTGCACTGAGCAAATTTCCCTGCTGTTCTTGTGGGCTGGGTGTTAAGCACTAACTTCTTCCTCTTGAAGAAAAACACAGCTGAGAAATAATTATCTTGCTGCTTCTCTTTTCCCATATATTCTTGTTGAATGCTACATTTATGATTCTTTTTCTAGCATTTCTACAACATCTTGGAAGGAGGTACTTTTATAGGGTGTCTGTCAGCTGACAAGTTAACTCACCCTAATATATGACAAATGAGAGAAAGGAATGATATATTTTTTTATTAAGTTGACTTTTTTTTTTTAATCTAAAAGAATGTCTGCTTTTCAGGGGGAGAAGAAAACAAGATTTGTTCACCCCTTAGCGGTTAGTTCTTCTAAGTTGTTTTGCATAAATAATGGTATTTGAGTTCCCAGGTTAGTTTTGTGAGTGCCAATGCTCTGTGTGGTTCACCAGTTTTAATTTCATTGGATTTGTTCTGCTTAACATGTTAGGGTGTTTTTTTTCTCATATAGTACAGAAAGAACAGTATAGGACCCAAAAAGCCCCTTTTCCCATTTCTGCTCTTCATGTGAAAGTTCATTTACTTAATCATCTGCTTTTTTTTGAACACAGTATCTACTAATCTGTAAAATATCTATTAATTCTCCAGGATTTCAGCTATTACTATTGTTGTTGTTTTTATTGCAATTATATCAAAGCTGGCAACTGAAATGTTCTTCAGGTGCCATGAAAAGCTTTGAAGAATAGTCTTGCAGAAAGTGATGTTTTCTGTGGTTTACATAACAATCTTTATTTTGTAGTATTCGGTTGCTATAGCAAAAAGATATTCCAATGTGAAGGGCATACTGTTGTTTTGGGTTGGATGTTGAACAGCAGAAGCCTTGGACAATAGAGCTGATTGAAGATTCATGATATTTCGGAAGAATTATAGTGCAGGATTATTTAATTAAGGGATCTGGTCAATAATGAATATTAAATCAATACAAAGAATATTCAAAGTACAGGCTTTACTTTATACTGATATGTCATAAAAACTTGTCTATATGCTTTATGTTTCACTTGAACACATGAACATCAACTACTTCATACCTTTCCTACAGGAATGCTCAAATTCAAATGCTTGTAACTAATCCTTTAAGCTATTTTCTTGCAACTTGATCCAGAAAATTCTCCTATGCCCTTTGGTGTTTAAAATCACTCATAGAATTTCTTTGCCCATCTGTGGAGCCATAATTGGTGTTGCAGAAAATATATCTGAATTTCCAGCCTCTTTAACCTAGGCTAGATTTCCAGGAATCTGCAGTTTAGGCTGGGCTGAGCTGACATTTGTTGCAGTGCTGGTTGATAAGTTCTTTTTAGACCACCTCAGTGGAAAGAAAACATGATTTCTTTGTAATAACCACAGCATAAAATAATCTTTCATGCTGTATTATACTGGGTTTCTCTAAAGAGTCTTCTCCATTCTTATTTTATATAACTAAAAATCTTTTACTTAAAGAATTGATCCAACTAGATCAATCTGTGATTATGTGAGCTTTGTGGAATGTAAATAATAAAACATGTCAAGAGAGTTGATGATAAATACTCAGACCAATGCTACTGCATTACCAGAACATTTATTCAATTCCATCTTCCTTTCACTGAACATTTAACCAAGGAGGTGGTCTCTGTTAGTACCTGTGAACGAAGGAAATGATGGAAGTTATTGCAGTGAAAAATTTTTAAATTATTTGTTTTTCAGATTTAACATAATCTAAAATGTGCTCATCAAATTTGGATTCTTATCCATCTTGGAAAGAAAATATATTGCTAAATGAAGCCAGACAAGCTATTTTTGAGATATAGCTTCTTCCAAACCCGCTGCATTTTTGAAATCACTTTAAAGTAAGATCTATCAGGCTTTCCAACACTTACTGGACCTGCACTCTGCCAGTAAATATGGGGAACTTCAAGGAGCAAACATGGGTTTCTATCAGTTACAACGTCAGCAGTGTTGCAACAGCTCCACTCTAAAAGCCAGATGCTATCTTTGGTGATAAATATATAGTTCATTTGAGCAGTAGCAAAAGCCTATAGCTGTCTGTAGCTTAGCCAAACGCTGAGTAATTAAATGGGGCAACCTCTGACTTCTTGGAATGAGGTAGAGTGATGCACTTTGTCAGCCACCATGTCAGTGCTGCTGGAATTTGATATAGTCCATGAGTTACTTTGAGAGTGGAGAGCTTCTGTGGTCTAGTGCCTGAGTGAGCCTCGGCTTAAATCCAAGCAGCTCTAACTGAGCCATGATACAAGTATTGTGTATGTTTGTGCATGGTAATATTGGGGCATAGTACATAATTTCTGGAAAGTTGTGCTCTAGAGGCTTTCAATAAAGCAGTATTTTAGGATCATGATTCCACTCTTTAAAACCGACGATAATGTTTCTGATAACTTCACTGGAATCAGATCGTTGCCTACTTAGCCTCTCTCAAGCTAGCGCAAGCATAGTCCCAAGCTAGCCCAAGCTAGGTCTTTGGATGTAGCATGGTTCATGCTTGATCTTTGGTGAAAGACCACCGTTCCTAAGTGTTGTTTGAGAAGGAGAAATACAAGGATGTTGTGTACACTGCCTCGGGCTTTCACACATCTGGACAAGGCTGATGTGTCACTTGGGGCTTTACTGTTCTGATTTGAAGGAAAGACTGTACAAAAATGTGAAGTTTGTGTTTCCAAATGAGGAGGATTGTTTTTTGTCTGAGAGAAGCCTGGACTGAACCCTCCCACTGAGCCAGTTTGTGCTAAGAAACATCACATATGTTTTAATCAAATGATAGAGAATACAGCTGAGTTCCCAGGAAGCTTGTCACCTGAAAGAGACAGGGATGGAATCAAGGTGCTTATTTTTGAATCCTACGTCCTCAACTTTAATTACCTCTCTTCACGGGATACCTCCTAGCACAGGAGGTATCACCCTGTGCTAGATCCATTTCCGGGAGCCATAATTTTGGGAGGTTTTTTTAAATTATTATTATTATTATTATTTATTAGCCACATACAAAGTAGCACCATTTCTTCTCTAAGATGTGCAACTCGATAGATAACATGTGGCGCAATTTCAGGGCACAGTTCCAAAGGACCTTGGCTGCATCAAGTGCAGGACATTACTGATGTGTTCTGGAATTTGATTTAGGGCAGCTTCTGGGAGAATTCACCAAAGCTCATGTCTGACAGCACACTGAATCTCTGCGAAAGGAACATGTGCATCATCTGCTCTGCTCCTTGGATGAGCCAGTCTCTGCCTGCTGAGCCTCCTGTTCTTGTTATCCTCGGCATGTGGCTGTGTCTCTGCTCTCTCAGGGTGATTTATCCTTGATGGTCACTGCCTACAGGAAACCCTGATACAGCTGTGCTGGTTGTGTCTTCTTTTCAGCTATGTTGAAAGGAGAAGGGTCTGTCTGCCTTCTTATCCTGTATTTTCAAATGCCAGCATCTTAGAGCCCTTAATATCATCAGTTCCTAGGAATGCCTCTTCTCTGAATGAATTATACTATTCAGTCCAAATGTGGGGAGATTTTTGAGAGCATCTTGTCTTTGAACTCACTATTCCTGGAACTGCTATTATCTACAAAAAAAAAAAAAAAAATCATTTTTTTGATTTGATAGTTGTTTTGGACCCACTCTCATGGACCTAACTCTTTCCATGATCCTGCAGGGAGATTTGGCACCTAGCTTTGGGGGCAGTGTGCCATAGTCTTATTTTACAGACAATGAATTTTTTGTTCAGTGACATATTGAAGAACGTAACTAGTTTTGAGTATGCAATAAACTGAATTATCTATATGATGCCTTAATAGATGAAGGCCCATGAAAGCATATATTGGTTACGGTTAGATTAGTTCCAGTCCATCCAGCTGCTGTATTTGGTGCCTAGGTGCAGGTTGATGCACCTTTTCCTTGCTTCTGCTGCTGAAAGATCTGTGTGTGTGCATCAGCCTGATGTGTACAGCAAGCCCCTACCTGCCTGTGCCTTTGAGTCTGCACAAAGTATCTCACGGGTCACAGGAGCAGCAGCAAAAGATTAATCAGATGCAACTGATACTGGTGTTAGTGATCACTTTTTGTTTATAAATGTTTGAGAGATGGGGAAACAAATATCCTGTCTTTGTGGTTAAGTAAAGAAAAAGATGTTAGCCTACAGTTAATATGGATGAAGCACAAGTTTTAATTCATAGAATGCTAATTATTAGTATTATTAATATTTAAAAATCACACCTTATTTAAAAAAAAAATTCTGTAAAGGAGAACTCACATTTGCAGAGGAAAATGCTCTATTTTTAAAAATATATATATAGAAAAGGAATTAAATGACATGATTGAGACAATTGCATAATTCTGGTTGTATAAGGTTTAAAATGTTTAAAATCAAAATCCTTCATTAGAAGAAATGTTTTTTAGAAACATTTAGAGCTTTTTTTCTAAAGCAAAGCTTTTTATAGAGATTGTTTTTCTATTGTATTTTACCTTTTTTTTTTTACTGCTGTATTGCTTCTGTGAGCAGTTTCACTTGTGTATGCTATTGATATTAAAAATGTACTAAATTTTACATCCTTTGTCCTTAGCTCATCTCTCGCTCTTCCTATACCTTCATCTTTGATGAAGAAAATTAAAAACATGCAAGTATAGTTTTTGAAAGGACACTTTTGGCAGATCAAGTCTTCAAGAGCAAGATCTGACCTGAAAAGGAAGAAATCAGAGACAGAGAAAATAGTGATTTTGTCACAGAGAGGACCAACTTCTGCTAAGGAACCTTGTGGGTCCTGCCTTGCTCCTCCTGGAGCTCTTCACTGTCCAAAGATGTCTTAGTTGAACATAATGATGTATATTAATGACTAGTTTTGTATCACTTGTGTGTTTGGGAAATTATAGTATTAATGTATATTTTTATACCCCTTTGTGCTGCTGTTGTGTGCAAAGTCTTTGCAAGAAAGACCTCAGAACTTGCCCAAGTGACCAGAGATGAGGGACTGCAGCTGCCAGAGCTGTTCTCAGCCTTGTGCAAGAGGAGGAGGAGGATCAGCCTGAGCTACCTAATGTCCCTGGCTGCATCCGTGTCCAACACATCTTCAGCAGGGATGATGAACCCCAGCTGCTGAGAATGGGGAGGGTGGGAATCTTGAAAGTGTTGCTATTTTTGCTTCTGTCAACATCATTGCTATCTTACAGGCTGGTAATTGGCCTCCTCTACAGCTTTTACCAGACTAACATAGCTTAGTCTGGTAAAAGTGGCTTTATGTGGCTTTAATACATACCCTTTTTTATTTGAGCTAAGATTGTGTATATTAGTTGATGCTGTTTTAATTTAGTTTTTAGATGTACTAAACTAAAATGGAAAAGGACTTGGTCAATCTAAACTAAATGCCCATCTGCAGAATTGCAGCAGGAAAACAGAAGGTATCAATTATAACAACTGCTGCAGCTGCAGTATTTTGGTTGAAATTGGTAAGGAGGAACCACAAAAAGCAATTACTTTGAAGCATCTGCCACGGTATAAAAATGCCCAGATGGACATCACTACACTTAACGACTGGACCATAGCAAGGGGGTCCTGTGGGCACTTCCCTGTGACAGCACAGATTTAGTTGGCTTGGCTTAAGTTTCAATTCAGCAGTCTTTAAAGTTCAGCTGAGATCTATTTAAGCAAGGGTTTTCTTACAGAGAACCGTACGAGAAATATTCACTTATCCTGCTGTTACAGAGTGGAAGGTGCTGGATAGGGATGAGCTTGGTCCATTATCTCGTCAGTTGTCCAATCTGGCTCTCTAGAAGGACTTTTGAGCAATGTTTTCAAACTTGGAAAATCATTGTCTCTGTATTACTGAGTACAGAAGTATGTTTTAATTCTAGCTAGACTTGTGTAATGTATGTGTCTAGACAAAACTATTAAATACTCTATTTTTAAAAATTGTTGCAATTAACTTTAACTTATATATAGACTTACATACAGAATATGTAGTTTTACGTTTGTGGCTAAAAGGTTTCCACTTGTGAGTTTTATCCATTCAATGTTAATAAAAAGGCATGTTGACTGGTGTTGCATTTGCTTATCATAAATAGAAGGAATAAGAGTATGAATTTTAGAGTTCAAATATTGATGATAGTGATGATATTTGAATTGAAACATACTTTTGAAAGTTCATATTTATAAGACTGTCAACTATAATACTGCCATATATGCCATTTTTTTTTCTGAGCTGCAGCTGATGGCTGGATAGGTAACTATTTAAAAACTGATTTTACAAAGTGTTCATTAAATCTGTGAAGAATTTGGTATTTCTTTCCATTAGCACTTCTGAGCTGTCCCCACAGAAAGATGTTGCATCTATCAGGTTGTGGCTTCACGGAAGAGCTTAAGGCTCAAAATAGACTTGCTGGTAACATAATCTAATAGCTAAACATTTTATTTAATCAAAGACATTTTGGTAAAATAAGAGCCTTTTATTTTAAACTTCTTAAAAGTGTGGATATGGAATAGGACCAAAAATGAAATCTCAACTGGAGTGGTGAGGATTTATGATGCAGATTTAGTGTGACAACCCTGCTCTCAAAACTCAGGGGATTATTGTTTCCTACACCAAAAAAGCCAAGCTCTTATCTATAACATTTCTTTTCACTTTGTTTTTGCAGCTAATTTTTACTAAGTTCTAAAACAGCTCTTCCATATATGTAGCACTTCTCTAAATTCCCAGTCTTGCAAATATTTTGTATATGTTTAACCTCTGGCATATGAGGATGTGATTTTAGAAGCCTGAAGACAAGCAAGTTTGTTTAAACATTTTTACTGTTTTTCAACAAAAGTCTTAAGGGACTTCCATGAAGGAAAAAGAAAAAAAGTTTTATTGAAATAGATGAAGAATCATACTTTCATCACCACAAGATCATGTAAGAGTCGTGCGTCTGTCAGAAATAGTGGCACAAGCTGAATAGTATTGAAACCTGTGTCAGCTGGTTCTGGTTATAGATTAAAGAAGTTTGCATTTTATCAGCAAAATACACATTTGTAGAGTGAAATGCTCTTCCTCCCTTTGTGTTATTTTGCCTTGTTACAATTCTGTTTAATATTTTAATTTTTTATTCTCCCTGACACCTTTTGCTCTTGAAACTTTCTGTGTACCTCACTAGAATACCAGTGTGCCTTCCTCATCTCGTCATGGTTGGGATGCCTTGATGAAGTGAGCTACTCATGTGAATTATAGGGGTATAAAGGACAAGTTAGAGTTTTTTTGGACTTTAAGTAGCAGAGAGTTAGAGCTGAATTCTTTACGTTAGTTTTCTTAACACCTTTGCAAGGTTTTCTCAGTTTTGTTTAACAAATATTTAAACATAAATCAATTCTTTCTAAATTTCTAAATGTCAAATCAAGAGGGAATATCCCCATTACTTGTCAAGTTTATTACTGGTTGCGGTTATTTATCTTTGGGTTTATCCAGGTTTATGGCAGTGGTTCAGATCTTGGGAAGAAGCATGGAGGGGTCAGCAAGTTAAGAGAATTACATTTTTGTTAGGTTTCCTAGACATCCAATAGGAAATTAATGTCAGGCATGTAGATTTTACTTGCTGTTTTGTCCTGGGAATTGGAATTTGGACCCACTGCAACAGGAACAAGTTATTGTGTTAGCCTGTCTTTTTGCAGTCTTTTCTCTGAAGACCTTGTTGACTCTCCTGAAGGTCAAGCCACAAAAGAGATAGACAAAATGCAGAGTTGTTGTGTGTATTGAAATGCAGATTTTACCACAGCTGCTACTGAAGTGACTGCATAAAGGCTAATGTGAAAAACTGTACTCCTTAGGATAGAAGTTGAAAAAAAGAATTTCTCATCAGCAAAACTGGGTGTGAATCAAGAAATTAAGATTTAAAGGATGGGGGCGAACTCCCCGTTCTGCAGGCTCTCTTAGCCAAGCACAGCAAGTGTTTTGGGACGGCCTCTGCAGTGCAGGGCTGAGACATTATTCAAATCTTGAAATCTAGTCTAACCTAGAAAAATATATCAAGTAGATCTAGATGTCTGAACTTCTTGGACATTTATCAGTGTTTTATTTGTTGGTATATACACATTTTGCCCAGGGAAAGACAAAGTTTTAAATATCCTAGTACAAACTATATTACTACAATAAAGAAGACCCCGTGTCTTCATTTGAGTATCATCTTGGTCTTCATTTTTCTAGTCTGAGTCAGTTTTAGAGGGAGGAAAAAACTTATATTCAGAAAGCAAAACAAAGTTGAATATTATATTATATTTTTAATATGCATAATGATCAAAGTACATGTGTTGCCATACAGAAGATACTCTTAAGATTTATTATACTATTCATTTACTGTGTTTTTTTATAGTATGTCAGTTTTGTGAATAATAAATGTTATGCATAGTCAAATTCCTCTGTTAATATCCCTATGGCTGAGGTTTTATTTTAGAAAAGCATTTCTCTTAAAGGGAGGCAATATATTATTTTCATAATTAAAGTGCAATGAAGTACTGTCAAAAACTTGGGCAGAAAGCCAGCCAAAACCTCTTAATGGCTTTTAATTATGTTGTTAAAGTTAGTATGTCACTACTTTGCTTTATTCTGCTATTGCTGTTGGAGCAGAACTGAGAAGGTGATGGGAAGGGAGAAGATACCAGCTTGGAGTCTGAATGGTTTGTCATGCTCTCAAAATGGTGTGAAGCAAGAAGGATTTATAGAAAGAAGAATTGATGGAATGAAATTAGTGAGAAAGAGGAGAAGCGACAAACCCTCCCCCGAAGCCTTTTTCTCCATTGTCATAAGCATCAAAGTGTCATGGGGAGGAAATAGGGAAGCTCTTAACATTGGTCTGCAACATCTTAGCATTTTGAAGAAGAAAATGAGATGGGACACAAATTAAGGAGTGCAACAGAAATCATTGCTGAAGCATTAATGAACTCGATAGTAAAATCAAGTCTAGGAAAATGTGAGATCATAAGAGCTTTTAAGACACAGCTGTTCAGAGAGATTCTCTAGATCAGTGATGGAGTGTTCTTTTTCTTTTCTTTCTTTCTTTCTTTCTTTTTTATTTCTTTAATGTCTTTAAGGAACCAACTACATTTAGAAAACAAGCTAAAAATTAATTGTTACAAAATGGACTAATTTAAATATGAACCATAATCCAATAAACACCCAATCACTTCGCTTAACATGTGCGGAAAGGGGAGGGTTGAGGAAGAAATGTGAAAGAGGTTTTAGCAATTATTTAGGAAACCTGGCATGCAGTATTTCCAATAGTCATGTAGGACAATTGCACTGAAATAATGGCAGGAATGATCCAGTGACAGCAGGAAATTGAGTTTTGGCACTTCCTTGATCTGAGAAAGAAAGCAGCTGGTAGAAAACTTTCCAGAGAGACCTTACAGACTTTGTCCATGGCTTACCAGCATCCAATTCCATAAAGTCCTTTTTAATTTTATTATTTCCAGTGGGAATTTCAGGTAGAAATGCCTGACTAATGGAACTAGCCTACACTGAGGGAATTTCAGGAGTGACAAACAACAGAGTTTTGTGAAATGCTGATGACTTGGGGACAGCAGAATTATTCACTCCAGCTTTGTTGCAAGAACTTTCTGTACCATGACGTAATTTAATCGGTTAGGAACACAGAAATGTTTGGTTATGACTTTTATGCTGGCTTGAGTGTCTGAAGCGAATATATACATTTTAGGATGAACAGACGTATGAAAATGTTTTTATTGAAACAGGAGAGCAGAAAATTTACACTGTTTTTTATGCTCCCCCAAATCAGATCCTTTAAACTTATACTATCAGGAAATTAATTTGGGCTAGTTTTTAACTACTGATGGATTTGCAATGTACATTTAAATTTGCTGCATATAAATGTAAATTGTGTAAAAAAATGTGTGTGTGGCTTTAGCTCACAGTTTGACCTGGTATCCTTGCCCTATCATTTCAGATCTTCTAATGTGTTGTAATGTGCAGTTTTGAATCCTGAATTTACTTCATTTATGCTAGAAACAGAAAAATTGTATGTATCTCTGAAAAGAAGCAAAGTCAGTTCTCATAAAGCTCTAATAAAGGGCCCAAATTTAATTATTCAATCTTCTAAAAGTCTGCTAAAATATTCTTAAATATTTCACAGCTTTTGAACATGTGGCTTGTGTTTCCCTTTGGATTGTTTTAATCTTTAAATATTTTGATGAACAGGTCAGGGCAATCTGTTTTTGTATGGAAGTGTATGTAAATCACTGCAGTCAATTCTTCTGCAAAATCAAGACACAATGGATGGATCCTGGCTTTAGTCAACCTGCTTTAATTTCTGTGTTAGAGGTGGTCCTGGGTAAGTACTGGTAGAGAGTTGCTGCCATATTAACCGGTACCTTACATAAAATTGATTATCAATCTAAGTTAATTTCATAGTGCACATCATGATAGACACTGATTAGTATCTCTGTTGTCTTTTTTGACAAAGGACTAAGATGTCATGGAGAGGAATACTGAATTTCTTTTCAATGATAAAAGGTTTTTCTTTAAATCAATAGGAAAAGGCTCACTAAATTCAGTCAAGATGAAACTGGACACAGCTATGGAGGTGAGCATTGTCTGGACTCCTGTCAAGCAGGGCAAAGAACCCTACCAAGGTATGTGCAGCAAACAAGAAATTCCTCCTCAGGAGGCAATCAGCTTTGGCAGAATAATCCAGAAAGGAACAAAGACTTTCCTCATAGAAAGTAGAAAGAGTAAAAAGGACAAAATTTCTGGGTTTTCATTTTCTTTTTTTCTGTTCAAGGACACAATGACAAAGAAAAATCTTTCATGTTTTGAAGAAAGAAAAGAAATATTTACCAGAAGAGTCGGAGATGCCTATTTTGATGAGCAGGGGAGATCTTAGTTTCAGTGTTTAAGATCCAACAGCCTCAGAGAACATTTCCAGCCCTGGGCTGTAGAACAGCCTCCTCAGTGTCCCTCCCTCCTGAAAAGACTTGTTCTTTACTTTCTGGAATCCTCTGTAATTGCACTGACTTCATATTTTCCCATATGTAGCACTGACTTTTTGTATTGGTGAACTCCACAGCCAGCCAAGTTGCACCCAAGACTCATTTGAGACAATAGCTCCAGACAATAGTCTCGTTAAATTCAGTGGACTCTTGATAAGAGCTAGGATTTGTACTATTAAATCTTTAACAGGCTGATGATGTATGGGTGAAAGAACACAGCCAGCTTTTGAAGCTGTTAGCTGAGTTTCCAGGGCTGGCATTAATTAAAAAACACATTTTCTGGTAAAGGACTGGATTATGACTTGCATGATGCATCTGCCCCGCTGCTATCATAGAGGTCAGACAGTCTTGAATGGTGTGGTGGAAATAAATAAGGAATGATGCTGAACTGCAGAGTCCAGTGCTGTGGGATTAAATAAATTAATAGACTATGAGTCTGAAAGGAGGTGTGATGATCAGGGGAATAATTATTTTGTCAGATACTATTTCTCAGAAACTGGATCTAGGGACTTTGGTCCAATAGCCATTCAAATGTGCTTAGGAGCAAGATGTCTCCTCTTGCATGTGCTATCCAGACCTGCTCCTCTCACACAAGGGTGAT
>JAVCKT010014571.1:0-14140 GCA_032273925.1 Rhynchotus rufescens
CCTCTTAAATTACAATATATATATTGTTTAGATTACTTTAACAGCATTCTCGGAGTACAGAATTAGCTCAGATTTCGTGATACAGGTTAAAATGAATAAAAAGTAAGAGAAAAATTGTCTTTGGAAATGTTACCTAATTCTGAAAGCATTGCTTCTTGATACTATAACAATGTAACTGACTGACACTGAATACCTGTCATTTGCAGAAGACAGTGTTGCCCTAACTGCTTGTTTTTGCTAGGTGAAAAATCACATACTGAAACATGTCTTTCAGCTCTGGCTTGCTGATGATTGCTGGCTACAAGCAAATTTGTATTTAGGTATTCATCAAGACCTGGATCTTGAAGACCAGAGGCCATATTGTTTCAGTGTTCTGGTTGGACATGGCAAGAGTCATTATTTCAATGTAGAGCTTGGCAATGAGTTGGTAGTGTGGGAGAAATCGTTTCAAAGAGCAATTTTCTTGGAAGTTCAAAGAACAGGGGTAAGTAATGAATAATTAAAATACTGGAGCCATTTCATCAGTAAAATATTCTGTAACAAACTGTAGCAAAGTTACTGCATATGCTTAATAATTGCATCAAATTAATATGCTCTATGAGTAATGCTCTGAGTATACTGTACTACACCAAAGGCTTCTGAAAGCTTAACCATCTTATAAATATTTGTCTATCTATGACTGTATGATAACAAGGGACAAATATGCATTTGTGCAAAGTTTTTAGTTGCTGAATACAACAATCTGTTAGCTCGGTATAGCATGAAAGATACTAACATTTCTTCCAGTCCTGGTTTGGCCTAGTTGAAATCTGCAGCTAAGGCATTGAGTCAAAGTTCTGGTTGTAATTCTTGAGGTTCTATGTATGTGTTCCTATATCTTAATTTTCTGTCAGTCAATTTCATACATTCAAGTTTGCTCTAAACCTTTATGCCAGAAGGGAGCAAAGTGCTGTGGTAATTCTCAAGCAGTGAAAAATCTTTCTGATTCCACTATTTACTTTCTTCCTTCAAAACATAAATGCTACTTTCATGTCTGTCTTTTCAGGAGAATATCAGAAGTAGCATGAATGAGGCCTGCAGTTTAATTTTACTAAGAATATTTCTAGACATATACAGGGGACTGAGATTTCAGCATCCAGAAAATTAATGCTTGTCATCTGTAGGTCTACAAGAATTCTTTCTTTTGAATAAGGACCGTAATTGTGGTGGGAAATTCATTTTTATGCCTAAATGATTGGGGCAGATTCATGCCAGGTGTGAGATTGCACTACATCATTTCAGCCATTATTCTATACATGTGAAATCACTCATTACAGTCTTGTATTTGACCAAGTTGTTGTTAACCTTATCCTGTACCTGTTACATGTGTTTGGTTTACTATAAGAATTGTATCCCTTAAAGCTTTTTATCCTTATATTGTTTATATTTTATGTTCAATAGTGCTTTTGAAGTGCATCTCTCATAATGTATGTGTTTATTTAAGTATGCATTTCTTATGACAATGGTAAGTGGTAAAAAATGCAGAAAAGCAAGAAAAAAATCCCCTTCTAAGATGATTCTCCTTTCAGCTCTCTTCAAGTCATGTTTCAAAGCTGCAAATGCTTATAATAGGAACATAACAAGAAGTGTGAAATTCAGTATAGCTAATGAAGTAAACCTATTTACAAGTAATGATACAAGCAAACTTACTTTAAATGCAAAAAATACATTGTAATTGTTGATAGCATAATTTGGGGCGATAGGGGCAGTAAAAATGCAGAAGGGCAGTCCAAAGGCAGAAAGGTATTCTTCAAAAGTATTTTCAAGGGAGGATAAAAACATTGTGATGGGTGAGTTAACTTTCCTCAGTCACAACCATAAAGTCAGTTATCTTCCAAAAACCTTTGCAAGCCTCTCTACCTTAGCAACAAGGTTTTAAGTTGTTGTAAGACCAATTCATGATGCTCTAAGACTTCTTAGTTTTTATTTTTTTACAGTGTAGATAGTTTTCAAAACTGTATTAAGGCAAAAGCATAATATTTATTTTACAGATATTGTGCTGATATCTTTGACCTGCACAGTTTTATTCCATGTCTTTTCAGCATTATCTTTTTGAGCAGAATTCTTCCTGCTCCTTAAGGTATTCTTTCCAGAGCACGGGATACAATGGTTAAATTAATTAATTAAAGGTGAAAGAGTTACATTCACACATTTTACTGTCTGCTCCAGAAAAATTGCAAAACTCAAAGAGCTAACTGTTTTGGTATTATGCTTGTTTTGTGTGTTACACAAACATTAAACTTGTTACTAATGGAAGACAAAATAAGGAAGAAGAATTTGATTGTTTCACAACATGGAATAGTTCTTGGGAGAATCAACAGAAGAGGAAGGGAGAAAGAATTGTACAAAACTTGAATAACATTTTTAAAACCTGCATTTTTTTCCAAATTGAAAAAAAAATAGGTGAATAGGTGTAAAATTCTGAGCAGCTCCAGAAAAAAAAAAATATATATATATATATATACATATAGGTTTGGCATTTTATTCTCAATCTCTAGATGTATCAATAATTGTTTTCAAAATTAGGAACTAGATGAAGAGATTCCGCTAAATATTCAGTTTCTAAACTTTCCAATGACAGCAATGCAGTCTTTTACCTAATTCTTCTCTAATCTTGTTCAATTTTAGACTATACATATATTTTAATTTTTTAGATTGCCATGTTTCTGTTCAAAATTATATTTTGTAAAAAACAAGATTCAAATACTAATAACATTTGCTACAAATTGCTAAATAATGGCAGTGTAAAAATCCATTCTAAATAGACCACAATATTGTTAGATTCAGATATTTGTGATCAGAAGGGTATTGGAAAGCCAATTAACATTGCTTTATAGAAAAACAGGTTTTTATCCCAACTGGTCTGAGATCTTTTAACATAATTACATTCCACTGCAGAGTGGCCCAGCTGCAAGAAGATGTGGAAAGGCTCCATCTGAAGCTATTTCACAGCGTATGTTTGTTGCCAAGTCCAATTTAAGATTTGAGGATTAAAGGAAACTGAAGAAAAGGAAACTTGCAAAGTTCTGCAGCCTACAATTAGTTTAGTTCCTGATTCTCCTTCCATTGCTGGTCATTCTCCAAGGGTAAAATAAAAAAAAAAAAAAAGATTAAAAAAAACCAAAAACAGAAATTAGGCAGTTTGAGAGAGAAATAACTGTCTTTTCTAGTTTATTAATTTATTAATTCTTCACAGTAAACTAAGATGAATAAAACAAGATTGTTGCATGTGATGCATGTGAGCATCAAGTAATATAGTTAAAAGGCAAAAATATTCAATAAAGGTATCAAATATTATCTTTATTTTATGTTCTGTGATGAGACATAAGCATATGAAGCAAAATTATATATTGGAATTCTTTTAATAATGGAAAGACCAACATATATTAATTTTAGAACATACTGCATTTTAATTTCTGAAGCAAACAAATAAACGAACTGGATATCCTCTTTAAATTCAGGTGAGGTGTTAAGTAGCAGTTAGATTAAATTAGATTTATAGGGTCATTAAAAGATACTTATCAATTTGCTACCAGAAGCACTCAGTTTAATTACACAATTAAGTTTAAATTGTTTTAATTATGTACAGGAAGCTTATTAGAATTCCTATTTATCTGGTCATCTTTAGAAATGCCATTAAATTTTAATTAATTTTTCTGTGAATGTTAAAAAAAAGTTCTCCCCAAAGTCAGGTCTTTAAAACTATACAGATTAATTGTATGTGTTTAAATTTTGTAATAACAATTAATTCAGCAAATGAGATACAAGGAAGAATCAAGTGGTGTATTAAGGCTGTAAAACAAGAGAAATCCTGTGCATTCACAAGAGTATTAAATAAAATTCTCAGAATATATATTCTGTTGCTTAACTACTCATAACATAATATTAAATGTAAATTTTTAGGGATATACTTCTGTATTCCTAAAAATCCTAGTATAGTCTTAAAATTATGAAGATGTAAATCAAAAGGCTAAATCTGTATTGTTATATATATTATGAATATATTTATTTTTATTTAAATACAAACTTTAGATAAGAACTATTTCATTTTCGTATTCATTTGTTACTTTTCTGATAATGGTATATTCTTGTATAAGTATGAAGCTATTGAAGCTGGAAGGAAGTAACTCAAATGGCATGGCACGTTTACAGAGAAATTTGATTATAGAATTTTGCCATCTGCCTATTTTTAAAAGTTTATGAGCCTGTATTATTCTTTCTCTGTGATTATTTATGTAAGAACCAGTCACAAAAGAACACCCCAGTCCAGAGAACTTTTATCCAGAACTGAATATTGTACTTGGGAATATCTCTTGCTTTATAAATTACTGGTAAAGAAAAATCCTTTATTGTATAATTTTTTTTTTTTCAAAAACACGTTAGTGCATCTGCTGAAGTATCTCAGTAGGATTCTACTGACATGAATGGTGCCAGCCTGATTACTCTGAATGCACTTCAGATATGTGAAAATACACTCTAGAGATAGGAAAATATTAAACAGTACACTGCTGTAGTTTGGTTTTCTTTTTGGAAAAAAAAATATGATTGCTATAAATCCGTAAAACTGTTGTTAGGCACAACTAGTTTAAACTTTAGAATACCATTTAATTTACCCTTGTGACTTTTTGTCCTACTTCCATTGTTCTCCTTGACTTCTACTAACTATTTATTCCATAGCAAATCATTTTTCTTCTGTTGGTTTACATTACCCTTATGTTCTTTTTACACAAATAATGCAATAACCTGTCTGCATAACCATATCTGCATTGCTGACTAGTCTTGTCAAGCAGTTCTAGCTGAGTCAGTGACCCATTTTTTCCTATAGATACAAAATTCCCTGTAGAGAAACATTTAATTCCACGTTTCAGATCCATGCAATCCTAGTCTCTCTGTCACAGTGGTTTAACACTGTGACTAGAGTTAACATTGTGATCACATAACGTTCACATTTCTGTAACTTTTTAATTGTGTTGTGATGAATTTCCAAAAGGTATGACCACAAGTGGATACGTCACATTTTTCTAAGTGAGGATATCATATATTCATGCACAGTCACACAAATTATTTAATTATTACATTTGCAAAGTTATGGAACAGACATAAATCTGGTATCTGAAAATATCATCAGATTTTTCACATACCAGAAAACCAAAATATATGCATTTATAATTCAAATGTACTGGGATTTAAGAAAGCTTAAGAAGCACTTCCATTCAGCACTAGAAATTCTATATAAAAATAATGTTGAAGAAAATGTTGTAGACTGTCTTCAGAATTAAGAGTTTTAATTTTGTATGCTTTCTTGTACACTCTCTAGGGTGTGCTAGATGTGGGCTAAGATGCATTTCCCTGTATAATCATAACAACAGTATGTTCTTATCATCATTTTCATTTCTTTCTCAGAATTTTTGTATACAGAAAGTAAGAGTTTCAGAAAGGTTTGTTCTTGGCCTAGCATGTCTCATACCAAGGCTTTTAGCATACTCTATGTATTGATAAATACTTAGCAATTTATTCTGGAATCTCACTCCTATATGGTGTATTGGTGCTGCCAAAAAAAAAAAAAAAAAGAAAAAAAAAGAAAAAGGCATTAACATGGGGTATTTTATGTTGTTTTACTTGTGGTTCTATAAAGTCTATCGCCTTAATGTAAAAATATAGTTCAAGAAGGCTTGCCATTATTAGCTTTAATGGGTTTTGGTCATCATTTAAGATTTGCATAAAGCACATTAAAGCTACAGCTGTTCCTGTAGCAACTTTTGTTATTGATGTCTATATATTTTTATTGGTAGTCAACTATAAACAAGGATAAACGTCATAACAAGTGATAATGGCTGTTTAATAATACATGAGGTAGCTACTGTTTTTACTAAGCAAATAAAACTTTGTTCTTAGTAATTCTATTTACTTTGCATGTAGTTAGGATGACTTGTCCCTGTAAAAAAAATAAATGTGCTGAAAATTAATAACTTTAAAAAATTCTAATTAGATTTAAATGCAAACCCTCCCTTGTTATAAGCAAAGTAGAAACTGGGTTAAGATCTTAGCAGTTAGTATGTCAGTAAAAGACTAACTTTCTCACAGACACATATAATATACTTTAACTTCAAACGACAAGCAGGAAATGTATACAATATGTATATTATAAGCATTATGGTTCTTGACAAAAATCTTTGTTTTATGGTTATTTTTATTATTTATTTGTTTAAATATGTGTGGAAAAGTATAACATGAAAATATTGGAAAACATTATCTCTTTTCCCACATAAATGTAATAAATAAGTACAATACATCTTAGTACAAATATGCTCTATACATATATAAATTATTTGACAGAGTAACAAAAGGACTATGTAGTTTAAGCAGTAAGGTACATGAATATTAAAATGTCTTTAAAAAAATCCAGAGATTCAACCTTTCATCCATATGACCAGACTAAGACTAGTTTATGCATCCAAGCCTAAGCATTTCAATGAGTAATATTCCAGTAGCCATCAAATCTACTGTGTGTCTAGATTTATGCAGATCTCACAGTCCCTATAGCTTCCAAACTATGTGTGTCTTCAGCTTATGCAGGACAGCTGCATGTCTCTGTTGAAATCAGAAGTCCTCTGATCAGAAGTCTGCTGTACATAGAAGACCACTCAACCTCTTATTCCTTGGCTCTTAAGGAATAAGAGAACCTCTTATTCCTTGGCTCTTACTCCTTCCTAAACAGACTGCACGTATCCATGACTGAACTGCAGCTGTACATAGTACCCACTATGTCTCTGTAATTCCAGTCATGTCACACTCTGTTGACAGCACGTGAATGAGTAATTCTTTTATTCCCAAGCTTCATTACTTGCAGCACAGGCTCTTTAGGTATACTGATGAATGCCCTCCTTTTTAAATGGATGTGAAAGTTCCTCTGGTAGCCTTTTCTCACACATCCCTGCTCCGTTTCAGCGTTTCCTTACTGATGGACCCATAAAGCAAGTTTAAAGCCCTCCTCATTACCTGAGCAAATCTGTTAAAAATACATTCCCTCCTTCTAACAGAAAATTGATCATAGTGATAGTCATAAAATATGGTTTTGAAATTAATTTATCTGCTCTCAAGGATTTTTGAAAAAGCTGTTCTAATTGGTATCCAGAAAGCTGCATCAGTCTTTGTTTAAGAGAACTGAAGCAACCTGTCCCTTGTCATTTACATCTCGCTGATATAAAAAAATCATGAAAAAAATAATCAAAAAAAAGACTTTTTTTAACACTAGGAGATATCTGACTCACATTTCCATGCTAATTACCATGTGCAGGTACCAGGAAAACCCACGGGAAAAAATAATGTCCCCCAAGTATCAAAACATTAGTAAACTGAAGTATAATGATTTGATTGATATGCAGAATTTCACAGATGAGGCTGAACACCTGCTATCTAGCTGATTTTTGTTATAGGGCTGAAATCTCATATTCATCTCCTGCCTGTAGATACAGGACCTGCTTTTCCATCATGTAGCTGCCAGTATGCATTCTTCATCTTAGCTCATCCTGCAGCACAAAAGCCTGTGCTCTACCCAGCCTTCTTCTCAGTCTCCCCCAGGAATCAAAGACCTCAGCTGTTCTTGTAAAGATAATGTTCTTGCTTCATTTTAGTGATTTGCCCAAGTGAGGCAGGAATTTCTTTGCATAGGAGGTCTTCCATGCACGACTCAGAAACATAGATTTCCCTCTGCTTAGTCAGTGGTATTATCATCTTAATGTTATGTTCATGAAGATATATGTATTGAGACTGTAGTACCTGAATACAGAGATACAGGACAGGGGTAACGCTTTTGTAACTGACTTTCATTACAAATAATAATTCTAGAGATCATTTCACTAGCAAAAGACTTTGAAAACATTAAATAATTGGTCAGGGAAATATATGCTAGTTTTCTGATCTGGTGCAGGTTAAATATAACCCCTTTCTCTTAAATTCTTAACACTTTAGAGATAGAATTGCTTCAGGAATGCACTGAGTCTGCATCTGTACAACCTTACATAACCATTAAGATTAAAGCCAGAACAATATTTGTTTTAATGTGCAGCAGTGCCATTCAAACATGGTCAACATGCCACATTTGCAATTATTTTGGATGTTCATTTTTGTATGACTGTAAATGCCCTCATGTAAATAATGTGGAGGGCAAATTTGCTGTATGTCAGCAAAATCTTTTAATGCCTATGTAAAGGCTGATGATATCTAAAGGTTTGCAGATCCTCATTTTGTATTTACCAAGGTTTTTGGTTACATTTGATTACATTTATTTGCAATTTATTATGCTGAATATGCAATATGTTCTGTTTGTCTTTAGTATTTGTTTGCAAATAATTTCCAAACCATTTACATTATTTGCAAATATTGAATATTCATAAAATACTCTAGGCTTAATTATTTGTGAATAATTCATTTTAGTATTCACTACGTGTAGCCGCGTAATTAGATGCTTACTCATTGGGGAATCTAATTTAATATGATTTTTTTAATTGCTTTGCTGAGTCAGAACTCAGTTAGTATAACCTGTTTAATTGGAAAATAATGGAGAATAAGTTATTAGTGGGGCTTAATGCCACATTTTAATTACTGTATAAAATGTGAGAATATTTAAATAATGCTGTAATTGAGTATCAATCACTGAAATATTATAAAATGACAAAAATACAATCTTCAAACGCCAGTGAGCAAAATAATTTATTTAAAAATAATTTATATCTCCGTTACTGTTCCACTATAGTAGATTATATTAGTAGCCTGTGAATAAGTGAATTTCATTCCAAGTCCTTTCAAAAATCTATATAAAATGTTGTATGTAAAGCTTAGAAGCTTTTATGGTGATTTAACTCTAAATTTTTGTTTGACTAGTGCAAACCCTCAGAGACACTAACTTTTTATATCATACTAAAAATAGCTTAAAAGTAATTAAGTGGAAAGCTTTCAATAACATTAGCAAGCTTATTAATGCTTTCAATCTTCTCTTGGTCATTCCTTTGTTAAAGCTGTTTTTAGGCTTTAAAGAGACTACCCTGGTACAAAATCTCTAATTAACAAGTTCCAAGTGTAAGAGGACATTATTAATCTCTACTTGGAAAAAAAAAAAAACCTCACAAAAAAACCCCACCCAAGACTCAAAACTTTCATAAAACTTGCAGGTATATTAAGCATTTTAAAAATGGCTGTGAACTTTGGTGAGGAAACGCTGCCAGCAGGATCTAATCTCTACTCATGTCAAGGTCAGTGGTATTTTCACCATTGACTTAAGTGTCATCAAGCCATAATGATACTACTGGAAATTGAAATTTTCTACTTTCAGAATGCAATATACATTCAAGTAAGCTAGTCTTCAAAAACATTTGTCTAAAAAGTTTTTTTCTGAATTTTTTTATGGAGTTCTAAAAAAGATAATTTAAAAATATAGAAAGAGATCAAATAATTTGTATGTATATAGTCGCATATAGCAAGTAGAAGTACTGCTTAATTAGTGCTAGTTATAATAATAATTATTAAATTATTATATTAGCTGGCATTAATCAATCAGTAGTGCAATGGTATGTCAACCAAGTTTATACATGAAAATGTTACAAAAAAACTACATTTAAATTTTAAATCACCAGGAAGGGTGAAATAATAATTATTCCATAGTTGAATTGTAATCACCAGATGTTTAGACAATGTTTCCTGCACATTTGTTGGAACTGATATGGTAATCCATTAGTAAGTGAGGTCTAAGCAGTTTTCCAAAAGCTTTGAAATGGTCAGATTTGGCATTGCTAGTTCTGTGTTACATTTCATGATGAGTGCTTTGCAAAAATATGTTGCTTGTTTTGAGAAATGGGACATCCAGCAAATCTCTAGCTAATAGATCTGATACTACATTACATTTAAAATGTAAAAATTAAATCAATATCACTGTTGCCACCTAAACATTCTTGCATGCCCAAAAAAGTATATGTTATTGTTGTGATGAAGGAAACCATGACTGTTCTTTCAAAATTCTCTTTTTTTCCTTTTTTTTTTTTTTTTTTTAGTCTAAAACATACGTATGCAGCTGGCAAGGGGACACCCTGTGCTTTACAATTGACTTTGATCTTGGATTTACATGTTTTGATAGTAAAACAAAGGTAAGAGGAAAAGGAGCAGAAGAGATATCTCTGCTTGACTGATAATTCCAGGAAAAATGAAAAGGTTTTTTTGTTTCATGTGTAGGTCTTATTTCTTCCATTAAAAGAAATACTGCAATTTTTAATTTATGTGGCACCACTGAAATGCAGCCAGTTCGGAATAGAAAGGGATAGTCTGTTTGTACTGTAGCACGTGAAGAGAGATTTTGGAGGCGGATGGAAAACAGCTTATTTCCTTCTCATGTAATAACAAGAAAGAAAGTTACTATTTAGCAGAGAATTTGATTTCTTATGAGCCGAACTACTTCAAGATTTTATAAAGATTACTTATTATGAAAAAATTAAAATGTCATCTGATTCAGTTTGGTTAGAAGCCAAAGATGTAAGATAAGATTACTTTTTCTTCCATCATAAGAAAGTTAGGACAAGTCTATGCTAAACAGAGTCATGGCATGGATTATGCTTCAGTCATAATCTATATGATTAAATTCTCATATCCTGCAGAACAAACTATCTGCATTTGTAATAGTTTTTGGGAATGGTTCATGACATATACCAACTTCCAGAAAAGTAAATGAAATTTTAAGCTATTTAAATGAATTTCTAAATTAATTTATAAGTAAGCTTAAATTTACATCTAATAAGTGCTTCAACATTAATACAGACATACAGCAGGTCTGTCCCTTAAAATATTATCTTTTACTCAAAGATGAAAGCTTTCTTTTCTTTCAAATGTCTGTGAAAGAAATGAAGTCATTCTATATAAAAAGAAATACACTGCATATTCAAATATTGTCAAATATCTAGAGTTTGGGGTTTAATTGGGGTTAATTGCCTACATACAATTTAGGGTTTAAACTACAGAGAATGTTTCTTTTAAATGTGTAAGCTGATTAGATTTTAGGGTTATAAACTTGTTCGTTGACATTCACTTTCAAACAGTCAGAAAGTAAGCCAAAATTAATGTCATTTTTCCTGCTGCATTAGATAGAACCAAAATTTTACCCATCAGAAAATTAGGACTTTGAGTCAAAGTGCCCAATTTCAGTCTCAGCAATCAGGAAGATTTAGATCAATCCTTCTTGCTTACTTAAAGGAAAAATACAGAATAAAGTTATATAGATTCAAATGTAAAATTTTTGAAGATCTGTATCTATTTATTATACATTAGAGTGAGAGATGGAGGTGTCACAGGCATTTTCAACCCTCTGTGTGAGGCAGTAATGAGCAAGTTGCACAATTCATTCTTCCTACCTGTAATTGTCAGCTGGAGTTGAATATTCCAGGGTCATCACAGCTTGGACCCATGCATTTGGGGCCTATCTCAGAGCTATCTTTGTCACCTATAGTTGCTTTGTATGTGATCACAGAAGCTTTCTTGTACCTAGCTGGCTTAATTGGCTCACCTTCCCTATTCAGCTCCTCTAGCAGCTCACCTAAAATAAAGGGATCCCAAAGTGTGCGTTTTTTTTCTGCCTTCCAGAGCCATCTGCTTCCTCTGTTTTTCACACAGTGTCACCTGTGGGGAGAGATGATCGCTCCAGCAATGCACATTATTGCTAAATTCTTCCTAGGTCTGTGTTTCCTCTCCATCCGTAGCAGTTACCCCTTATAGAACATTCATCTATTCAGTTTAGATCCAAACTCATTTAAGCTTTGAGTACCTTTCAGGTGGTCTAATTAGGCCCTCTGGACCCAGTTAAACTCTATTCATGATTGTAAAGTTTAAGCACCATCACAATTCCATAGCATAGTTGATTTTTTTCATCTTTTAAATTAGGAAATCTAAGAAGCCAACTGAGTTTGTGACTGCTGGGAACCAGGAGATGGAATCAAGCTTTTTTTGCCTCCTGTAAGACTTTATGTTTTTTTAATAGGGCATTACAAAGTATTAGCAGAATTGTAAAAAAAAAGTAACAAAATAATTCAAATTCATGAGGTCTTCCTCATGCTAAATTTATGTTATCCTGTTTATCAACTGATGTTTGTTCAAGTAGTGCAGAAACCACTACAAAGACAAAAATGTTGGCCAACAAGACAAATCCTGTAGGATCCCAACTTTTGTTACCTTTCTCATTTTAATCATCTGTCAGTCTGATATTCTTTTCTATATTGCTGTAGCCCTGGGAATGGTAGAACTTTAATCAAAATTAGCATATGTGATGTTAAGAGTGAATATTTCATCATCATAATCATCATCATCAAGGTATATAGTGTAAGAGCAATAATGCGAAGAAATAACTTCCCAAACTATTAATTTAAGGGAAGTAGACCTACACTTTTCAAAGCTAACTGTGTTCTAAATTAAGTCAGCACATTCTTTCTCAACTTTAGCAACTATATGTAGCAAATGTCTAATTTGCAGAGAGAAAATATCCCAGAATACTAACCTTATTAGACAGTACAAATAGAGGACTCATTTAGAGAGGACTAGTATTCCTTTTTTGCAGTAATTGCATGTGACTCACAGAGCAGCTGTTCTACCCCAGACAAATTCACAGGGAGAATGTCTGTTACTTATAAGTGTAGGTATAGTGCTAGCCTACATTAGAAGAATATTCTTCAGTGAGACAGTGAGAAATGGAAAACATATCAAAAAAACCCTGCCTGTTTTATGTGTGCTTTTGAAATAGCTTTCAAAGCATTTAAATCATGTTTCCTCACCAGTATCTAGGGATTGATTCACATCTCAATATGTGCTTCGAATTTTCATTAACATTATGGGACATTAAGGAAACATCAGCAGGAAATCTGGATGCAAGTTGTTAATCTATCTTATTAGACTTATTATGCCTTTAAAGGTGATGAATAGAAAAAAAAAAGTAATTCAAGTTAATACAGAAAATGAAATTAGTTTCAAAAAGAATTTCCTAGTGTTTTTAAAAAAGCACCTTCAGAAATATTTAAAAATTTCTTTTTGATCTAGGATTTCCCTCATAGTAAGGCCACATATGTAAACTGATAGGAGGGAGAAGTTTGAACATATCTTAGAATTTTTGTATGTTTGCAAATAACTGTATAACACAGAGCATATATTTTGTAGTTTGCAAGATAAAATATATACATAAACATAAAAATATTTCTATAGCACATTTCAAACCACTTTACATCAGTGAATTCAGCTTTGCAACATCTGTATGAGATACTTACACATGCTATGCAAGTGATCCCAATTAAATATGAGATTAAGTTATAGAACAGAATTGGGTTCATATTGAAACTGATACAAATACCATGGTATTTGGTATTATTTGAGATACACAAGTGAAACAGTTTCATATCAGAAGACTTTTAGATAATTAGTGAATATTAATACTGTATGTTTTACTCTCACATGTGATACAGAACTGTTAATCTCACTTGCTCTGCAAGCAGCCTGTAAATGCATTTCATTTACTGGCTTAAAGATTTTTCTTAATAGGTCAGTGTCTATCAGTTCTTGGTGAGAGTGTGTAAGAGAGTTCTTAATCAAATTTCTTTCTCCTTAGAATGTGCTGTGGAGGTTTAAATTTTCTCAGCTGAAAGGATCATCAGATGATGGGAAAACAAGAGTAAAGCTTCTCTTTCAGAATCTAGACACCAAACAAATTGAAACCAAGGTAGGCAGCATATTATTTCTATTTGGTAACAAATGAAATGGAATTACTATCAAGACATCAAAATTTCCATTCCCTATTTCACACACATTGAACTGCAAATGATGGATTATCTTTTTTTTTTTTTCTTCTGTTCTATATATTATATTTTTCTGTTCTATTCTGTTCTGTTCTATAGAAGCTTCACAACCACTAAAAGTGGTGTAGTGTCTATAGATGTGTTGTACTATTTATGAAAATCATGCAATATACGGCATAGCATTTATTACCTTAAAAAAAGGAAATAATAATTCTTGGCCAAAAGGTCAAGAATGTTCTGAAATCTGTTGTCCTACTGTGAGATGAGAGTGCTTGGTGTTGTGCTAG
>JAVCKT010014572.1:0-22380 GCA_032273925.1 Rhynchotus rufescens
AAAAAAAAAAGAAAAACAAGAAGGAAAAAAAAAAAAAAAAAACCGAAGTGAACCTGCCGGCTTCCCCAGACTGCGCGGCACCACTGGCCGTTTCTGGCGGCTGTCGGGGCTGTCGGGGCAAGCTGAGGGACAGCTGCGACTCCGTGTAAA
This sequence comes from Rhynchotus rufescens, assembly GCA_032273925.1. Taxonomy (NCBI): domain Eukaryota; kingdom Metazoa; phylum Chordata; class Aves; order Tinamiformes; family Tinamidae; genus Rhynchotus; species Rhynchotus rufescens. Next base: position 151 of record JAVCKT010014572.1, read on the forward strand.
TCTGTCCTGCCACCGCAGCGCCCTCTCACCTCCAGGGCCTCTGCGAGCGGAGCGCGGGCAAAGAAGCGCCGCGACGCTGCGGCGATGGCGGCGGGCAGCCCGGGCCGGGGAGAACAGGCGGAAAAGAGCTGGGGGAAAATAAATAAATCATAAATAAATCAATAGAAGGGACCCAGAGAGGGCGGCGCGTTTCCCTCGGCCGCTGCTCGTGCCCGGCTGCCTCCTCCTCCTCGTCCCCCGTCGCAGGTCGCCCCCCGCCCTAGGAAGCCGTCCCCAGCGGGCGTCTCCCCCTGGTTTGCATTAAGGAGGGGGTGGTGTGTTTCTCATCAAGAGCGACTTTAATCTTGACTGCGTCCTGAAAGCTACAGGGTTGCAGTTTTCCTCGACCACCTTTGATTATTACTTTTTTTTTTTTCCCCGCTCTTTTTCTAATTCAATATTATAGATCCGCCCGGCCGGCTCGAGTCCTTAATGGCCCGGTCCATGCCCGCTCCCCCAAGTACCCATTGCCGTGGATGTAGCAAACCCTAATTAATTATAACTTATCTCATGACTTGTCAGCATCACATGTTTGATCCCGTTTAGAAACCATATTCCCAGGGGACGGGAAGACTCGGGAGTAGCTTGATGCTACTCAACAGTGATTTAATGGACGCATTAATGCCGAGACAGATAACTGTGTAGCCATGTTAAGTAATACATCAAGAATCTTTCCAGAGAGGCAACTTTACAGGTCACTGCAGAGCTGCTAACTGATATTAACCCGCTTCGCATCGCGCCGGCCAGCGGGCGCTGCGAGTTCACACACAGTCCCCGGTGCGTTGTCACTGGGTCGCTTTTTCCCCCCCACTCCTCCCTACAAGCGGGGCCGATATTAGACGCCTAATGACAATGTTTCACACGCGGGGGCGGCGGGGAAGGACAATAGCCTCGCTGGCGGGGCGGGTTTTTAAGCGCACCCAATTACTGCGCTTAAGTGGGCAGGGGCCGGGCGGGTTCCAGCCCCGCTGCGCCGGGGCCCGCGGGAGGCTCCGCGGCTCCGCTGCGCTTGTTATCTCGCTTGCTCCGCCGGGCACGGGGCTCCAGGTTAAACGGGCCGAGATAGAGCCAATGCCCGTAGGATAGACTAGCGGGCTGCTTATTTTTCCACCTTCATTATTTTCCTTTTCATTTTATTCTTGTTGTTTGTAGACCTTCCCGTAGGCAGAGGCGCAGCGGTTTCACCTCTCTTTGGCCCATGATTTCTTCCGTGCCCCCCAACCCGTGTGTGGACAGGGGCGAAGCCGCCTGTGCTCGATTCCGTCCTGCATCCTGGGGGGAGGTCCTGCTTCCCTCTAGGTCCTGCTTCCCTCCGGGGCCGGCGCCCTGGCTGCGGCTTCGAGTCCCCGGGCGCGTCCCGGTACGGGAAGGTGCGGGAATGCACGAAGGAAGGGGATCGCCCAGTGGCCCCGCCGTTAACTACAGTCCCGGGGTGACAGTGACAGCCTGGCCACTGGCTGGGCCGCCCTGACCGGGCCTGGGGCGCGCGCAATGCGGGGCCACCTCCGTCCGCAGGGCAACAGCGACTGTCCCCGCTTGGCTCCGGATCTGTGAACCCACCGGGAACCGCTGGGGACCTTGTCCCAGCCCCTCCGCGAGCCGAAGCCCGGCGGCTCCCCGGACTTTGGCGGCGGGGACAGGGCGGGACGGGACGGGGGGTACTGCGGCAGCAGCGGTCACCGTCGTTGCTAAACGCTGCTCGTGTCCTGCGGCCGCAGGCAAAGCGCCCTGCGCATCCCCGGCTCCTTCCCTTCTCTCTGCCTGTTCCCACCAGCCGGATCCTTGGCGATCCTCCCTGGGATCCTCCCTCGCATCCACCTTGCTGCGGGCTAAGGGAACCCCGGTTTTCCTGCCTCCCTGCGGCCGGAGGGCAGAGGGACAGGCCAACCGCGATGTCGCGGCGGCTGCGGAGCAGAGAAGAGCCCGCAGGCACCGAGTACCGGCGGCTCCGCGGACCTTCCTCCACAGCGCCTATGTGCGCTGTGCATTTGTGCATTTAATCCCTCATTTCGTAGGGTGGCATCGTGCGGCGGCCAGAGAGTCGCGAGGGCCGGGAAGGTGCCGGGGTTCGCCCAGGTTGGAGGGGACGGTTCGGGTGCCAGTGCTGATTAAAAGCTCTCCCCAAAAGATGGTCTGCGACATGAGATAATGAGGCTCCGTGGCCGGCCCCAGGTTCCCTTTAAGTTTTCCCATGGACTCGAGCTGTCGCCAGTTCACAAAACGACAGTGTAAGACAGCACCACGCTACTCAGATCCAATTTACGGCACACAAAAGCTGATCCCCAAATCCCCACTAACAAACCGGGACCCGCAGACAATTCCGATAATGTTTAGTTTTTATTCATTTCTCGACTAATTAACTGGACTCCCACCTCCCCCCGCCCGCCCCCCGACAGTGCCCAATTAATCTGCAATGTATGTAAAAGGTCTGGAGCCCACTGTAAACTGCTGAACCTTTGCAAAGATTTGTGTGTCTCTATATTGATCTGATTAGGACGGGGGTGCTTTTTGCTCGCTATTGCTACAAAATAAAAAACGTCGCTTTTTTCCCCCCCTCTCCTTTAAGCTGTCCCTTCCCAAACTCTAATAGGATTTCTCCAAGGCGCCTTCAAGCCTCCTTGGGTGCCCAAGGAAATACGTTTTTTATTATTATTTAATCAGGGGATCGTAGAGGAATGAGGCGAAATGAAGCAATTTGCGAGACAGGAGCAGGGAGGGCATGATTTAGGGTTGATCTGGATTCGCTGCGAAATGTCCTGCGTTGACAAACTGAAAGGGCTATCGAGGGGCCGCGATGGGGGATGAAGGTTTTGGGGGGCGGCGAGTAACAGGGGGAGCCTCTGGCCCCGACGGACGGGCGAACGCGGGCGCGGGCCACTCGTTTTTAATCTTCGAAGGGAGCGAATATAAAAGAGGAATTTATTAGCTTTCAGGCCATCAGAGGAATAAACATTGATTTTATTGACCTAATTATGGGCCAAACGACTCCTTCCATCGATCACGTAAAATACTTCATTTGGAGAAAAACAGGCGCGGGCGCCCAGACGCGGGGGGAGAGGGTGGATGGGCTGCAAAATGGAAAGAAAAAGCAAAATTCGAAGCTGTTTCGAGGGGTTTAATGCAACAAACGTGCCCGTCGGCTGCCGCGGCTCCCAGACGTTGCAGTGCGGATGTTTTGCAAACTAAAGCTTTTATGTCGAATTCCAACCCGGCCAGTCAATTTGGCTAAAAGAGCATTAAACAAATGGACGGCGGTTTATTTATATCCCCTCCGTTGTATTTTATAGACAGAAGAGAGTTACTTGGAACGTATTTTACAAGCAAAAGACGACACGTGGTTTCAGCCCAAGCACGGCGTTTTCTCGTAATTAGAGGAGGCTCAACACTAATAAAGCAGCAAACAGCTTCTTTTCTCCGTCTCGACCCCACTACTGTCCTCAACGCTTTCCTACGGGCCGGTTTGCGGTTTCCGTTGCGGGAGGAGATCGGAGCGCTCACCTGAACGCGCCAGGATCAGGGAAAGGGGGATCGCATGGCGGGTGGCGGGCACTTTGTTAATCGATCATCGATTTAGTTTATTTTATGGCACTCGGATCAGAATTTTGCCGTTTTTGATGAGTGACAGTGAGAAGCAACTTTGGAATTAATTGCCTTTTTTTTCCTCCCTTTTTCTTATTTTTGTGGTCACTATGTCGGAGAGGGGGGACCTGCATCGGGGAGGGTATTTGCTCTCTTCCTTGTCGCCTGAAATAGCAACTTCGTGCAGCCTCCCAAGAAAGGGAAGGGAAGGAAAGAGGGTGTTTTCAGTTTCGCTCTTGGGCAAACTTCGATCTTTTCCCTTTGCAGACACTGATGTTGGCCTGTCATTTCGCTCGCCCTGGCGTGTTTTTTTTTCCCTCTCCAGAGCTTCACTCCTAACTTTTATGAACAAATTCTCTGCGTCTAGACCCGAATTTCCCCTATCTCCCTTGCGCCCCCCACCCCCGACCACGTAATCCCCTCTCTCTCCCTCGACGGGCGAAAATCCCGGGAATGGTTGTTCTCCGTGACCCCACTGGAGGCCCGCGGAGGCTCCGCGGCGGAACGCGCAGCCGGGCAGTCCATAAACGCCGAACTGTCACTTCCAATCGTGCTTTTATTGCCATTCGTTAAGATGAGCGGTGCCACTGGCCTGGCCTCCTCCCAGCCCCTGCTGCCGCCGTCGACGACGGAGGCCCGGGGCTGCCGGGACGGAGGGACCGGGTCGAACCTGGTCCGGGCCGAACCGAACCCGGCCGGGCCCAGGTGAAACGCCGCTCAGCTCCGCAGGTGCGAGCGGCCGCGGCGGCGCCATCCCGTGGCCGTCGGGGCCGAGCGCGACGCTGCCCGGGGCTCGGTGGCAGCAGCCCCGACACTGGGAGGGGGCTCTGCTCCCTCCACCCCCCCGGAGCCCCTCGGCCTCCCCTCCCGCCTCGGGGCCGCCCGGTTCACGCAGCGTTCACCGCTCTCCAACCCCCCCCGCCCGGCTCGCACCGCGCTTTATGCGGACCAGCTGTAAGGGGAAGGCAAAATAAATGACAACACTTCTACACCACTTCCTACTTAACTGCTCTTTTTATGTGGCTGCGCTGGATTTTCCAACGCTTTGTACTGCTCGGCTCGTGTTTGGGTGTTTGTACATGTAATACTCTGCTCACTGCGGCTCCGGGAACGGGCTTTGCTCGCGTTTTCCGTCTCTTTCCCCGCCACCTCCGCCCCGTGTACAGAGCGAGGATCTCAGAGCTCCGCGCGCCTTTGGGCTCCAAGGTGCCAGGAGGGGACCTGGGATCTGGCCGAGGCGGGGGCTAATGACTGCCCAAGTAGTGGGCGTTAATCCCAGCAGCTCTGAACGTCACCGGGGCTCTTTCCATCCCTGTCGCCTTCCTGTCGCCACCGAACTGGATTGTTTCCCCCTGACCCGCCATGCGGACGTTTCTCCTAATGACATTTAACTAAAGCCTCGGTTAAACTTCTTTTTTTTTTCCCCTCCATTATTTGGAAGCCGAATGCGAGTCCCACGCGCGACGCGTGGGCTTGCTGCAGCCCGGCCAAGCCGCAGCACTTGGGCACCCGCTTTTAGCACCCAAATGTCCCGAGCGGCAGGAATGGGGTTTTTTTATTTTTTTTTTCGCGACTCACACCTGCAGCGCGGGGCAGCCTGAGCTCGGCCCCTCTCTCGAGCCCTCTGGCCACAACCCGCGGCCGCTCTGAGCTGGATAAACCCGCACGGGATAAATTCACCGTACAATCGTACAGACTCATGGTATATACTCATATATATGTGTATAAAAGTAAGAAGCAAGTGCAAAATCGAAAGGCGCCTGGCTCTTCTGCACATCTACGCGCCGTTAAAAACGGGTATTTCCAAGTAGTTTTAAGCTGTAGAAACGTGGGATCTTTTTCCGCTGTTACTATCCTTGGCGGATAGGGAGTACAGAGTCCTTTTCCCCCTTCTCGGTTGACCTTGATTTTTTTTCCACTTTCGTATGTGTTGGCGTTTGCTCTTTCGGGAAATCAAGTTAATGCTGTCGTCCGTCCGTCCCCAAAGATACTAAATTAAAATAAAACAGTGCTGAGAAACCTCTCACGCCCTGAAGCGAGGGCAGCCCCTTCTGAGCCCAGTGTGGTCCCTAGGAAGATGATCCCGCGGGCTCCATCCCACGCCGCACCCCGCACGTGGCCCGTAGGGCAGCCCGCGCCGCGGAGCAGCCCCGCGCTGCGCTGCGCGGCCCCGACGGGGCGCACGGGGCCGGGAGTGGAAAGCACAGAGATTTCTCCCCCTTGGATCAGAGAGGGGAAAGTCGCGGCTTTGGGCACTTTCTCCTGGTTCCACACAGGGACGCTTCTTCTTGCCCTGCAGCTCGTGAGAAGGATTTAGGTGAAAATTCTCTGTCACCTAAAAAAAAAGTTCGCCGGGGCTTAGCTGGGCACCTTCGGTCACCTTTGGGCGGGTGACCCTCTGTTCTCGGAGAACAGAGCCAGCGTAGCGGGTTGGAGGGGCAAATTCCAGATGCGAGAGGGGCTTCGGACTGAGGAGAAACTGGAAGCTTTTCTGCGGGAGCGCTGAGAAAGCAGAACTCCTTCCTTCTCCTCCTCCCAAAGATCGGGATAATTTCGGAACTATTTTTTTTTTTTTTTTACCCTCTGCACTGGTAACATTTTTGGTTCCGTGTCATGTGAAGCAGGGTGTAGGGGGGGGGCGAAATTAAATGAAGCTGTTGGGGTCCCTGTGCGCCCCGGGACTCTGCTGGAGGCTCTGCCTGCAGCGGCTGCAGGGGGGTAACCCTCGGGGCAAGGGTGCGAGGGCGAGGTTTTAACCTCTGGTTAAAACAACCTGGCCGCGGGTTGTGCCCAGGGGAATAAAATCCCGTGGGAATAAACGCGCGTGACCGCTTGCGAGCTCGGAGTTTGTCCCCGCGCCCTGTCGGCGGAGTGCTTCCTGGTGGGACGGGTCCAGCTCCGTTCCGGCGGCCCAAGGGGCCGGATCCTGAACCGAATCGCTCCTTTTCGGGAGCCTTTTCCCTCCTGTATGGGAAAACGTGGGGCGCGGGGGTCCAGATTCTCTCCGGGGAAGACTCAGGGGAGACTTATTTCTGTGCTGCGGTGCCGTCCAAGGGCCGTGTAACCCGAGCGAGGGCCGGGGCATCTCTGGAACTCGGGCTAGGGAAAGGGAAGCGAGGCGCCCGGAGGAGCCAGGGAGAAAGAGGGAAGAGCAGGGGGAGAAAGAAGTCGCCTGTGTCGGGACGGCTCCGGACGGGTCGGACTGGGCCGAGAGGTCTCTGCCCGGGGCCCGACAGCCGCTCGGACACCTCAAGGGCGGTTCGGGATCAGCCCTCGCGCACGGGCAGTTCTTGCCCGGCGCTTCAGTCTCCTCTTCGCTTTCGTTTATCTCCTGCCAGGGTTAAGGTTCGGGGGCGGCTGCAGGGGCGGGCGGGGGGGGGAGGAGGGGGGAGGGCTATATCTCTCTTTAATTGAAACCTAGGAAGGCAAATAGTAATGGACACCAGGCTGCGATTGAGAATACGTGTCCGCGGCTCCGGGATGAGTGTTAGTTCAGCAGATTTTAAGAAGCCAATTCTTCTTCCCTGTCATTTCGCTATTGACAGCAGCCCCTATTAGATTTACCATGTCCTCTCGCAACAGCTGGTCTCTTCCCCCCCCCTCAGCTCCCCCGGGACGAGGTATCAATCGATCGCCTGGTGACTTGGGGGCATCTTGCAGAAAATGCTCCAGAGCAGGAGCCAATGGCTCCCAGCTCCCTTCTTTGCTCCGACTTCTGGACCTGCCGGTAGCTTCCTGCTCAGGACCCAGCCAAATCCTTCCCTTTCAGGGGAGGGGGGGTGCACACAGGGGGACAGGGCTCCAGTGCTGAGGCCAGGTCGTAAAAGAACCCGGTTGATGGTCAGAGGAGATAAAAATCGCTTTTATTTGGTAATCTCGAGTGCCTTGTTTGACTGGGTCTACAAGGAGGCGGGAGGGGGAAGCTGGGAAGCTGGAGGGTTCCTGTCGGGAGCTCTGTCCCTCTCAGCGTTGCTCTGTGTGTTTAAATAATTGAATAAACGTATCCACTCGCTCCCTCTTTCCCCCTTGCACGCAGGCACATACAAAGCCGGCATTGAGAAGACAGAACTGTTGTACTATAGGAAAGGACAATTAGTTCAACTTCCTGAGTGGCAAACTCCATGTATATGCCTGAGTCCTTAAAAAAAAATCCTTATCCAAATAGAGAACTCCATTTAACATTTCTGCTAAGCTCTCGCTGCTGGAAAGGAGTGTTTGCCGGGGGCTGGAGAAGGCCCCGTTGTGTCCTTGCTGTGTGATTTCTCTCTGCCTCCATAGCAATGGGGAAGGGACTGGAGACGCTGGAGCTGATGGCCAGAGAAGGCCTGCAAGGAGCTGTGATGAGCGCAGGGAAGGCAACTTAAATCATGGGGACAGAGGAAAAATAATGAATGGCAGAGCCTTGATTTTCAGTCTCCTAGATGAGCTTACAAGTGGCAGAGGCCAGGCTGGGGACATGAATCACTCCGGAGCAAAGAGAAGGGGAGGTGGGACACAGTGGGGCCCAGTTCGATCAGAGACCTCTGATTTTGAGGAGATTGCTGCTTCACACACTGCACCACAGCTTTCTGAAACAAGGTCATTTCAAGGCTTTTTAAGGGGAGTCCCTCCAAAATTGAACTTATGAACCTATGGGGAACACTCGCCTGTGGTCTGCAGTGCCAATCCAGCATGGAACAACCACAACACTGGCTCCCACTTACACCTCTTGCTGGGATGGGGATCAGGATCGCGAATGGCCTGGAAAGGTGGCTGAGAGGCTCACGGGAATGAGTGTCATTGCTGCTCGCCAGACAAACCCCCAGCTCCAGCGCGTATTTACTGCAAAGCTGCCAAGGCAAACGAGCCCACTTTTTATTTCAGATAAACACAGCAAGTCTGCCCTGGCCTCTCGCCTTCAGTGACAGGGAGGGACGATGCTCCGGAGAGGCAGCTCTGGGGACACCGCAGAGCCCCCCAGTCCCCAGAAAGGTGCAAAGCCCGCTGAGGCAGGGGGCCTGATGCACAGGGCACTGGGCCTCTCCTCTGTAGCAAAGCACCCAGTGCCGCTGAGCACACCCGGAGCAGGGGGACACCACTGGTTCCGCTGGTGGCGCAGGGATTTGCGCTTCCCCGGTGCACAAATCCCCTCTGGAGGCTGGCGCATGCAGGCGAAGGCCTCGCAGCACCAACACACATCCCCTGCACGCAGGCACCGATGCAGCCAGGCCCCTAGGCCGCTCCGCAGGCCTTGTAGGCGCCGCGTGGGCCTCAGCGGCCTGTTTTCCTCCTGGCTGCTCCCTCCAGCCGCCTCGGCAAAGCAGGAGCGAGCACTGCTCGCTTCCCACACCCCTCACACACACGCACGGGGCAGGCTGTGTGCCCCAGTTGCTGATGCAAGGGCAGATGGGCTTTTTAAATTTTTTATTTTTTTCCCAGGAATGTGTTTTTTTATGAGCTTTTCTTCTTCTGCCTTTTTTTTTTTTTTTTCTCACAAGCTTTGTTTTGGGTTCCTTTTTTCACGATTCTTTTTTTTCACAAGCTTTGCTTTTGAGGTGCAAACCCCACCAAGAGAGACTCTCCCAGGCCTGGCCAGCCCGGCTTTCCCTGCAGGTTTGGGAGGCACCCACAGCAGAGACCTTCCCGGACGCCCCCCCTTCCCCATGCACTTCTCCGTATTTTCCACATCCATTTGGGCGCTCGCCCGATCTTATTTATTCGTGGCGAAGCAGGGGAGGCTAACAAGTAGCTGGAAGCACTGGCCAATATTTAACTAAGATGGCTGGCCACCAGGTCCCTTTTGTTTGCTTGCAAATTAATCATCCAGCGCGCAGTCGGCGCCAGGGTAGATTTATCACCCGCAGGAGGGGGAACGAGGCGGCCGAGGGGAGACAAAGACTGTTCGCACCTTCCCGCTTTTGATGTGAGATTAGCGCAGCCTCCCTTCATAATACGAGTCTCCGGGGGGCTTCGACGGGGAGGTCACTGGCATGTTTGCACGACACGAGCTGCCGCTGGGGAGCACGGGCGGCCACGGCCCCGTCAGGGGCGCGGACACGCGTGGGGCCGCTCGGTTTGGGCCTTTCGGCAGACAACTTCGAGGGGGAGGATATTCGAGGGGGAGGCGTTGATTTTATTTTTTTTGGGGGGGGCGCTGGTCCCTAGCGGAGGTTTCGGGGGGGGGGACTTGGAGCCCCCTCAACCGTCCCCAGGGCGTCGCAAAACACATGAGACTTTGTCCCCCTTTTTTTACCCCCATCTTTTTGGGGCGTCACTCCTCCCACCTTCCTGGTCTCCCCGCCCCCACTGCCTCACCCCGATCCAAGGGGAAATATTTTAGGGAATGCAGAGCGATCCGAGACACGGCTCGGAGCGGGGACCTCAACGCGCTGGCGCCGGCGGTTCTTGGGAGCGTTAATCGCGTTAGAGGTTCCGCTGCCTCCGCGCCGCGCAGCGGGTCCCCGCGCCGGCTCCCGGCCCGTCCCCGAAGCAGGACGAGCCGCGGGCGGACCCGCTGCCCTCCATGGGGCAGCTGGGCATCTCCCAGCGCCGACCACGCGTGTCCGCGTCTTGTGTCCCCCGCCCGTCACGCGGGGAGCCCGGCTCGCTGCTCTGCCCTGTGCTCCGCTCCCCTGCCCCCAGTTCCCCATCCCCGAAACTGAGATCGTGCCCGGCTCTTCCTACCACCTTGTCCGCGAGCAGCGCCCCACGCGTGGCGCCTACACGGGAAAGGGAGGGGGGTGTTCTGCCGATTTGGGGGGTGCTGAACCCGCCCCCCCCGCCAACGTGCCAGCCCCGGCGCCGGGAACACGGCACTTCCCGTCTCCTCCCCGCAGCCGCATGGAAGGGGAGGGCAGCGCAGCCGTAACCCTCTCGGCGCCGGCGCCGGCGCCGCCTCCGCGCTCCCAGGGACGGAGAAAGAAAAGCAGAATCCCCCATTTTCCATCCCGCTCCGATCCGACCCCGTCTGCGTCCCGGTTACCGGCCGCGCCGAGGGGCTCCGCGCGGCGCTCGCGATAACAACAACAACAGTCATCATCATCATCGCCAAAATAATATATATATTTTTAAAATATATATATAAAAGGCAGCAATACAAATAACGATAACGGCGGCGCGGGCACGGGGCGGCGCGGCCGCTTCCAGCCCTGCCGGGGAGCCGGGGCTGCCACCAGCGAGGCCGCGAGGCCGGTTCCAGTTTAAAGAAAGCAACTTTCCCGGGCAGGGGGGGCGGGGGGAAGGAGCCGAGGCGGGGGTGACACCGGCACTCGGTGCGGAGCGACGACCGGAGGCGGCGGCGATGGGCGGGCGGCGGGGACCGGGCTTAGCGGGGGGAGGGGGGGTTACGCATGGCCACCGCTATGAACGGGGAAAGAGGGGCTGATGGCAAGGGAGGGGGGTAGAAAGAAGGGGGGCAGAGCTAGGATACCCCCACACACACCCGTGCCCACCGCCCCGCGTGGGAGCCCCCCACGCCGACCGCCTTCCCCGTGTCCGCGCTCCTACCGCGGGAGCCGCCGCTGCGCTGAGAGCCGCGCAGCCAACGAGGCCGGAGCGGGAGGGGGGGACGAGAGGGCCCCGTCCCCCCCCCGCTCGAGGTGGCCGCCCGTCCCGCCCGCTCCCTCCCCTCTGATCATGTTGACATATTCACACGGCACCGCGCGCGAGGGATGCTGCGCTGCAGCGTTACAGTTTCCGACACCTTCTTTTTATAACTCAGCTCTGTCCCCCTTCCACTCGACCTGTCAAAACCACGCCTATGGAGCCACACAATTGGTCCGAAAGCGTCAAAGAGCCAATCAAGGAGGCTGCAGCTCCCCTGCAACCCACAACACAGCCCTACAATCCGGTGCACGCAGGGCAGAGGCTCACAGGGATCCTCCGAGCTCGCAGGCTCCTGCTCTCCCTCTTTCTTTTTCTCTCTTTCCCTCTTTCTTCTTCCTCCCTCCTCCTCCCCTTTTCTCTCTTTCCCTTCTTTCTCTCTCTTCTCCTTTCGCTGCTGCTGCCTTGCTGGAAAAGGGAGGCGAGAGGCTGATTCTTGCTTTATTTTTTTTAAGGCAGAGTGAGAGAGGGGAGGAAAAAAAAAAAAAAAAAAGGAGGAGGAGAGTGCAAGGAAGAAGCGCTCCCGATGGCAATCAGGGCACCCTGACCCGCAGCTGCCCGCAGAGGGGGAAGGCGAGGCGGAAACGCGATTTCCCTGCAAGTTTCAGCTGCTGCCGCTGCCCGGAGCCTTCGGAGGAGCCTCTCTCGATCGGCCCGGGCCGGGGGAACTGGGCTTGAGCGGCTCCTCTCGCCTCTGCCTCCCCTCCCGGGCTCGGCTCTGCCCGCACGGCAGGAAGGTGGAGGGCGGCGGGGGCGGCGGGGGCCGACACAGCCGCCCCGCAAGAAAAACCCGCCGCGAGCCGCCACCCTCTGCGTCCCAGGAAGAGCGGGGGGCTTGAGAGCCCAGCAAGGAGGAAGAAGAGGAAAAAAAAAAAAAAAAGGACCTCGCTTGGCTCAATCCCTGTGCGGCGCCGGGAGACACCGCCGAGCTCTGGATTTTTGTGTGTGGGGTTTTTTTTTCCACCTTCTTTTCTTTTCCGGCGTTTCTTTCCAATCGCGAGGACTTCTATACGGGGAGAGGAAAAAAAAATCAAAAAGACTCACAGAAAGACAGAACAACAAGGACAAACAAACAACAACAACAAAAAAAAGAGCAAGACTGAGAATGAACAATTCTAAGCAGCTGCGCCGAGGGCTGGGGATGTGCCCCGGCTCGGGACGGTGCGGGCTCTAGGTCTGCCACCCCCCATACACTAGAGCTCGTGGCCCCCTCCATTTTTTTTTTTTCGTTTTGGGGGGGCTGCTTTGTGCTCTCTCCTATTTTTTTCTTTCTTTTTTTTTTCTTTTTTTTTTTTTTTTTTCTTCTCTCCCCTCCCTTCTTTGCGATGTGCTGTTAGAACCCATTCCAGGACTACCCCCGAAGTAGGAAGCCCGAGGCGTGGAGTGAATGAATATCCCGATGAGAGATCCAGTGATCCCTGGGACAAGCATGGCTTATCACCCCTTCTTACCTCACCGGGCCCCGGACTTTGCCATGAGCGCCGTGCTGGGCCACCAACCCCCCTTCTTCCCAGCCCTGGCTTTGCCTCCCAACGGGGCTGCTGCCCTTTCCCTGCCCGGGGCTCTGGCTAAGCCCATCATGGATCAGTTAGTGGGGGCTGCAGAGACCGGTATCCCCTTTTCTTCCCTGGGCCACCAGGCAGCAGCTCATCTGAGGCCTTTAAAAACTCTGGAGCCCGAAGAAGAGGTGGAGGATGACCCGAAAGTGCATCTGGAAGCCAAAGAACTTTGGGAGCAATTCCATAAAAGAGGCACGGAGATGGTGATTACCAAATCAGGAAGGTAGGTCTGGGTTTCATGCCTTTTTCTCTCCCGCTCCTTGTCTTTCCCCTCCCCAAGTCCCTGCATCCTAACAGTCTGCTCCAAAGGAAGGTGGTTTTGCCAGGGACTTCCTCCATAAAACTTGTTTCATCTGGAATTATGCAAAGTTTCAGATAGCTGAAGATCCGGGCGTGCATCGGGCACCACATTCCCGGGAAAGAGTAAACTCCTGAGCCGCGCATGGTCTCAGCTCAGGACGCATGTGGAGAGGGCGCGAGGGGCCGTTCATGGTTCAGTAGCTTTAATACTTTCTGGAGAGCGCTAGGAGCAGACAGAAAATAATTTGGAGTTGCAAATGGAGCTGACCTGATTGCAACCTCGCCGCATGGAGTTTTGCTTCCTGAAGGGGAAGAGGAAAGAGGGGAGAGGGGAAAAAAAAAAGAGAAAAACACAAAGAAGAAATATTTGTAGAGGCGTATCTGTGCTGGTTAAGTAGTAGCTGGAGGAGGGCGAGATGTATTCACTTTATCAGCTGCTTCACTCGCGGCTCTGCTGCTGCGCGCTAGGCATGCATTTGTGCTGACTAACTGCATTTGGAAATGCATGCGAAAAATTGATTGAAAAGATAGCTCGGTGCTATACACACGGCGTAGCGCCTGCCTGTAATTCGGGGGGAGATTTTGCAGCCTGCTTCTCTCCCCCGCGCCAGAAAAGCGCGGTGTGTTTATACCCCTCTGCATGTATTTATATAACCGTCCCGTGAGAATGAATGAGTCTCCACGGTGTCCACGCTGCAATTCTGCATTTTAGGGCTGCATTTTAGGGGTTGCCCCTTTGGAAATTTCCCTTCGCTGCTAGTGCATCCGCGCTCTCAGTGACATGAAGGCAGCCAAGTCTTTGCACTTGGGTGTTTTTATAAAACACTGTCTTCCAAACACAGCAAATCACGCGTGGGATTTGCCTGAAGAATTACCCGGGCCAGGCGCTCCTCAGGCTCCAGTCTTTCCTCCTTGTCCTGCTCCATTGCAGGGCACAGGCTCAGCAATAACCCGGGAGCAGGAAGGGCCAAAGCCTCTCACCCTTTTCACCTCTTTTTCCCCACTTTTATTTTTTGTTTTCTTACTATCATTTTTCCCCCCTCTCTGCTAATTGTGGGCCAAAGTTTTGCGCAAACGCCTCGCCCGAGCACAAGGAGCCTTTACGCGCTGCAGAGTCATGTGTTTCCTTTTAAGTTGCGATTGCTGAATGCCAACCACTCGATATAATAAACAGCAAATTTGTGGTATCCTGTTGCAGTTTCGAGCTGGACTTGGGAGTGGGGGGTGGATGCGGTTTTCAGGGAGCCCGGTGCACAAATACACATCGCAGCCCGGGACGCTGGAGCTCAGAGAAAGTCGCCCTCTCACCCTCCTCTACTCCCTGTGGATGAAGAGGTTTAGAGAAAAGCAGAATATTTCTGTGTATCAGCCCTGGCTCTCCGTGCCGCTTTGTTCAGTGGGGGAAAAGAGAGGGGGAAAATAATAAAGAAAAGGAGAAAAAAAAAAAAAAAAGAAATAATGAGCACTCCTGGTGACCCAAATGAGGCTTTTCTTGCTTAGGAATGGAATAGGGTTAGGTGCGTGCTGATTTATAGGGAATAGGGACCTCTCACTGCTCCATGTTGTCCCTGGGACAATTTTCTCTTTACTTTTAAATGTTTGGGAGAAAAATAGAAAGAAGAAGGAAAAAAACCCTTCTTCGCGGGGCACAGGAGGGGATGTTTTCTGGGTTGTTGGAGGTGGGGAGAAGTTTTATGCTGTGAGAACCGAAGAGATCACCGGGTAGACGCGGCCGCGAGAAGCAAGGACCGACCTACACCGTAATTATTTTTGTTCCCCGTCATGTCTTTTTCTGTCTTCTCCCCGCTCCCACTCTCTCTTTTCCCCATAGGAGAATGTTTCCTCCATTTAAAGTGAGATGCACTGGACTGGATAAAAAGGCCAAGTACATTTTATTGATGGATATTGTGGCGGCTGACGATTGTAGGTACAAATTCCATAATTCCCGGTGGATGGTAGCCGGCAAAGCTGACCCTGAAATGCCAAAGAGAATGTACATCCACCCGGACAGTCCGGCCACCGGCGAACAATGGATGTCCAAAGTCGTCACTTTTCACAAGCTGAAGCTCACTAACAATATCTCTGACAAGCACGGATTTGTGAGTGGCTTTTCCGCCTTCCTTTGCCCCCCTCGCTGTCCCGGGGTTTCCGCGCTCCCGGCCGAGCCCCGCGCAGGCAGCGCAGCCGGGAGCGGAGCCGTGGCCCAGGCTGGGGCTTTGGGCTCGGGAGGACGGAATACGGGGGGAACGTGGGGCGAAATATCCTCCCTGCGCGCACCAGGGACCTCCAGCCGAGGTTTATGCTCTTCCTCTAAAGTGCTTTTGCTGAAGTCAGTATCAAAAAAATCAGCTTATCCTGCAGGTTTTCCCCAGCGCAGTCCGTGCTGCTCAATGGTGACTTTAAACATAGAATTTGAGCATAGCACAACTCGGTATTTCTTAGAGCTTTGTTGATTTTGTAGAGTTTTTATTTTTTTAGCAAAGATGATCGCGCTTTTTTTTTTTTTTTTTTTTTTTTAAGAGTAGGAAAATAATATGAATAAATTTATATAGGGCTTAAAGGCCTAAGTATGCAAACATTTAAATATATATTTAAATCTGGATAATGTAAAGCAAGCCGGAGTGAAAATAAACAGGAACCAAAATCAGAGGTCAAGTTGCCCATTCATGTCTATCCACTCCTCTACATTTACTGGGTGTGCAGAGATAAAAACCTCCCCTAAGAGCGAAATCAAACAAACTTGCTGATAAGTGCCGGGACGATCCCGGCCGTCCCTTTCCATTCCGGGGAAAGATCCTGCCTCAGAGCCGGGGGTGGCCGTGGCCGGGGCATCTTTAATGTGCTGAAGATTGCAATTTACTGCCTGAGATTTGATTAGACGATGCGTGTTGTTTTTTTGTTATTGTAGTTTCTTGGTGGTTTGTTTCTTCTTTTTTTTTTTTCCCCCGCTTTTCACAGAAGGCCTTAAGTGAGTAGGGGCGAGCAATTAGCACGAGCAGAGGCACTACTGCTGCTGTTGCAGTTCTGCCGCTTTTTTTTTTTTTTTTCCTTGCTTATTTATTTATTTCACGTCGAAAGCAAAATACATTTTGTCCCGAGCCCCCAAAGTTTTCCCTGCTCGATCTCCACTGGGAAGAAATGGGATATTACCCCCCCCACCCTCAACCGCCTTAGACATGCAGCGCGGGGAGGGCGAGCCGGAGCTGTCACCGCTTTTCGGTGGATGCTGCGAGGCGCGTGTGCTCGGAGAGCACGTTTGGCGGGGAGGAGGAGTGAGGGGAGGCCGAAGAAAGGAAGGCAAATTAGGAGAAAGTGCCGGTGGCCGCAGCGGTCGGGGCTGCTGCTCACTCTGCCTCTGTTATCTCCCTCCCTGGCCCGCGCCCCCTCCTCCGCAGACCATTTTAAACTCCATGCACA
This sequence comes from Rhynchotus rufescens, assembly GCA_032273925.1. NCBI lineage: Eukaryota > Metazoa > Chordata > Aves > Tinamiformes > Tinamidae > Rhynchotus > Rhynchotus rufescens. The sequence goes on from JAVCKT010014572.1 coordinate 16,626, forward strand.
AGTACCAGCCCCGGTTCCACATCGTGCGAGCCAACGATATCCTCAAGCTTCCCTATAGCACGTTCAGGACCTACGTTTTCCCGGAGACGGAATTCATCGCAGTGACCGCATACCAGAATGATAAGGTAAGGAGATTAAGAAAGGATTTGTTTTACGTGTTTTGGCTTTGGGGAGAGCTTTTACTTTGCATTGTTCCCTTCAAAATCACGACGCCTGTGTTTTCCCCCTCCATTTCCTTCCCTCTTGCCCCAAAAGCGATGCCCTGCACGCCGTGGGGGCGCTGGGACAGGGGGTGGTGCGAACCCCGTCCCGCGGCTCCAAATTAAGCGCTGGGTGCTGTGGGCTGCGGGAAAGGAGAGGCAGGGAGGAGGGTGTCCTTTCCGTCCTTTCCGATTTTTTTTTTTTTTTTTTTGGCAGGGGGGCAGGGAGGGAAGAGGGGCAGGATTGGAGCAGGGGGGACGCTTTCGGTGTGGATTTAATCTAAGGCGCATCAGGAAAAGAATCGGATCCGTGTGTCGAAAGACAGAGGGGGGAGAACAGTGTGGTTGGAGATTTTGTAATTCTTCCTGGCCTTTGTGCTGTTTTAGCTCCTTTAACAGCAATTGGCAATAAGGCTGGAGCGCACGTCTGGTTCCTATTATTATTATATTATGATTTTTTTTTGTATCCTGCAGTGTTTTATTATTTTTTGTGGTGGAGAAATATGCTCTGATCAGAGAGGGGTATCTCGCCGGGGTTTAGCTGGAAGGTCTAAGCGAGGCAGTGTGAGAAAGTTTGTAGCGCCGCAGCAGCCGCGTTCCCATTTCGGCCGCTTTATTGTCGCCCGCTACGAAGGTGGCTCATTGGGAACCCCGGGAAATGGGTGAATTTACGATAATTAAGTCAAATGGAAGTAAGCAAAGGAGAGAAAAAAAGGACTTCCTTTTTTATTTTTTTTGATTTTTCTTTCGCTCTATAAATTATAACTCCGCGGGTGAGCGGAGCGCGGGGCGCTGAGTGGAAAACACGTAGCCCCTTTGCGAGACATTCCTGCCCCGGATCCCCCTCGGTTAAAAAATAGATAGACAAACTGAGGGGATCCAGTCGGTTTTGCCTGGCCGTGCATCTCCCCGGGGCTGATTCGCGCTCTCCTGGCAGCTAGGCATTTTTGGAGAAAACGATGAAAAAACGCGAGTGCGGAATAGACTTGGTGGCGGGACAGGGGTGCACAGAGTCAGTCTCGGGCGCGGGGGCCGCCTCGAAGGACGGGCAGCGATCGCTGGATCGTTCTGATTGCCATGAAATCGCGGAACAAGCGCCTTGGAGGGGGGAGCTCACAGAGCCCTCGGCGCGATCGGGAGGGCACAAGGCAAAGCCGAGGTCACCTGGATTAAAAATCCTGGCAGTTCGTAGCAGTGGTGGTTTTATTTATTTTTATTTTACTTTTTTTTTTTTTTTTTTTCCCCGTGCACTGGCCCGGTCCCGATTGTGAGCAGGAGACGGAAGGGGGCACTTGAGCCCCGCAGTTGCAGGAAGGCAGAAGTTCATTCACTCTTTGGGCTCTCTCTCCCCTTCTCACCTCGGAGGGCTTTGCTGGCCAAAAAACCTATCAGCCGGGTGTATGGGAAAAAAAAAAAATAATAAAATAGAGAGAGAAAGAGAGAAAGAGAGAGAAAAGGGGAGTCTGGAATTGCGGCTAAGGCCGCGGACCCCTCACTCCCAGCACAGGCGAGAAAACTTCATGGTTTCTCCATTTATTTTGTTTTGCTTTGTTTCCCCCATAAAATCAGTTCGATCTTGTCCCTCCATCCTCTCCCTCGGCGCCCCAACACACGTTCTCTCACGGCGCCTAATGCGATTATATAAAGTATTTTATTATCGCGAGGGGGTGAGTGTGATTCCTTTGCTGGTTAAATAGGGCCGTTAAAGAGCTGTGGCACCAGGAACCGCGGGGATTTACCCCAAAAGCAGGGCCATGTTCCAGCTTCGCAGAGCTGGCAGCGGAGGGAAGCGTGCTTAATATCCCCCTCCTCCCTAAATCTATTTGCCTTATTTCTATATTATTTCTATACGGCGAGTAGATTTCTGTGTATTGCCCATTCCCCCATTTCGATTTTTTTTCTTTTTTTTCTTCCTTCCCTCTAGATAACTCAATTAAAAATCGACAACAACCCTTTTGCCAAAGGTTTCCGTGACACCGGCAATGGAAGGAGGGAGAAAAGGTGAGTCCGCCGAGATCACCCAGCGGCGACTCGTATGGGTTTTCTTGCGCAAAAGCCCCGAGCAGAGGTCGAAATCACCTCCCATTTCCTCCAAACCACACTTCTCCCTGCCAAAATTCATAAGGATCTTGTCACTAGTGACGCCAGGCTGGTTACATGCGAACTGGCCATGTGTCCAAGTTTACTTTCTACCTTGTGCTGGTTGGCGAGCGAAAGCAGCGTCGGGGCATTAAAAGAAAGATGGCAAATAGTCCTGGCGAAAGAAGTTTCCCTTTAAATTTTGGCAGGGATCTTGCCCCACAGTTTCTACCTGAAACTGCGAAACGGGGAGGAGTGAGGGCAGAGCTGCTTGCGTCTCCCCTGGCGTTTTCCTGGGAACTTTCCCGAAAAGGCTGGAGTATGGAGCAGAGCAATAGGAATACACTTTACAGGGTCACTGTTTTGACAAGAGGTGCCTTTCGGATAGGGAAGCAATTCTTCATTTTTGCAAAAGCAGCCGGCAGGTAGAAAGATGGGCAGCACTAAAAGTGACCCAAGATTTGTGTATACACACACATCTGTAATATATATACATATACACACACACATATATATATATAAAGGAAATATAGAAAGGCACTGCAGATTTATTGTTACTGGTGTATACGCCTTTGTTTTCTTAGGTTAGCCAGGATGTTTTAGCCATTTTCACTCGGTTGTAGATAAATCTGTTCCTTAAAAAAAAAAAAAAGAAAAAAAAAGAAAAAAAAAAAAAAGGAGAGAGAGACAGCGAGAGAGAGAGGCAGAAAGAAAGAAAGAGAGAGAGAGAAAGAAAGAAAGAAAGAAAAAGTGAGGGGGAGAGAGAGAGGGAAAAACGTAAATCAAAACAAGAGGCCCTTCTCCTTGCCCAGCACACACGCACACGCCAGAGCCTCTTGTCCATCAGCGTGAAAATAAAACCAATGCTGGAGCCGCAGGACGGAAATGATTTCTAATTTCTCTCCAAATATAAATAGATTTTACTCCGGGTTAATTGTTGGCGAAAAGCTTACATAAAGTGCCTAACAAAATAACCACTTCCTCGCAAGCTTAGCAACCATTAAGATGGCTCCTATCTCGGGAACATCCTCGCCTTTTAGCAGCTCATCCCCTGGGAGCATTTTCTGCTGCCCTCGGCGCCCGCCCCCCCCCGCCCTTTCTCCCCCTCGCTCCGCGCTCCACGACCCGCTCCTGCCCCTGCCACCCCTCGACGTGTCCGGATCGGCCCTCGAGGCAATTTTCCGCGGGGGCTGGGGGGGGCAGCGGGGGTTCCTGCCCCCCCGCTCTCATCCCCCGTGTTCCCCGCAGGAAGCAGCTGACCCTGCAGTCCATGCGGGTGTACGACGAGCGGCAGAAGAAGGAAAACGCCACTTCGGACGAGTCTTCGAACGAGCAGACGGCCTTCAAATGCTTTGCGCAGGCCTGTCCCGCCGCGCCGTCCGTGGGCACGTCCAGCCTCAAGGGTGAGCGCCCCGCGCAGAAAGAGCGGCCGCCGCTGCCCCCGAGACAGGCTGGGGGTCCCGGGGGGGATCCGTGGGCTCCGATGCGATTTTTTTTTCATTCTTTCATCTTTTTCTCTCTCTTCTCCTGTCTTACTTGCTTTCTCTCTTGCGCTCCTTCGTTCTCCACTTCTCTTCCTTTCATTTACTCTCCCCTTTCCTCCATCTCTCACTCTTTCTTTCTCCCTTCCCCTTTTGTTCTCTCTTCCTCTCTCTCTCTCTTTCTCTCTCACTTTCTTACTCTCTCCCCCTCTCTTTCCCTTTCTCCCTGTCTTACTTTCTCCTTTACTTTCTCTCTCTTCCTCCCCCTCTCGCCGTCCCCCTCCTTCCTCCCCTCCCCGGTTCAGAAAGGAGCCAGCTCCGAGTCAAGGGAGCAAAGACAGACCACGGGGCAAAAGTTCAAAACTGGAGTCACTCCATTAATATTCCTCCCTGAATCTGTTATTAAAGGAAGGATCTTTCCCCTGGATACAGTCCCGAACTTTGTTATAGAAAAGCCACCCTGGGCTTCTCCCTCGCGGCGCGGGGCAGAGGCTGTGTTAATCCAAGCAGGGGGAGGAGGAAACAACCCCTTTTTTGTAGCTGTTGCTTTGCTCGTTTTTGTTTAAAGCGCTGCCGAGGAGAAGGGAGCTGTTAGGGGACCCCAAATGCAAAGGGGAGTTTCACACCCGGGCGGCTCCATTTAGGAGCTGAAATGCGGGGGGAATCCGATAACTACGGGCTGAGGCGGGAGAGGGGTGATGGAGGTGGAAGAGGACTCACATCTGTCTGGAAAGGCTTGAAAAAATGGGAGAAGCCCCTCCGGAGAGACCCCTCAAAGGTCCTCGACGGCCCCGGGCTCGTCGGGTCCGGAGGGGCCTGTCAGGCAACCCTGCGGGTCGGGCAGCTTTAAGTGCCGCTAATCCGGATTGACCCCGGTGCAGGCGGGAACGAGCAGCTGGCCCGCGGCCGGAGGTGCTCGGGACGCCGCTCTGCGTCCCAGCCAAGTCCTCGGCAATGTGAAAGTTCACCTCCTGCGAACGGGGCTGGCAATTCGCTTAAACAACTTGCCAAAAAAAAAAAAAAAAAGAGAGAGAGAGAGAGAAAAAAGCTCTTGTGTTTAATTTTTGGGAAGTTTCTGCACCCCTTCTTTCCGTTCAAGTGGGCAGAGAGGTGCGCAGTCCTAGCTCCGCGCCACTTTTCCTTGCAGATCTCTGCCCCAGCGAGGGGGACAGCGACGCGGACAGCAAGGACGAGGCTCTGCTGGAAGCGAACGACTCGAGCAAGATCAGCACGACCACGGCCGGCCCCCCCGCGCCAGGCAGCTCCGCGGCGGCGGCCGACGACCCCCGCGACAAGGGGGGCAGCCCCTCCAAAGGCCACTTCTTCCCCAGCGACTCTGCGCTGAGCCGGAGCCGGGAGAGGACGGAGAAAACCCCCCCGGACTCCCGGCATAGCCCAGCCACTATCTCCTCCAGCACCCGAGGGGGAGGCCTGAGCGGCGAGGACCTCAAAAGCCCCCTCCGGGAAGGGCCCAAGGTGGACGAGAACCGGCTGCTGGGCAAAGAGCCCTTCGCGCCGCTCACGGTGCAGACCGAGGGGCCCGCGCACCTGAGCCAGGGACCCCTGCAGAACCTGGGCTTCCCCCCGGGCCTGGCGGGCCAGCAGTTCTTCAACCCGCTGGGCAACGGGCACCCGCTGCTGCTGCACCCGGGCCAGTTCGCCATGGGGGGGGCCTTCTCCGGCATGGCGGCCGGCATGGGCCCCTTGCTGGCCACCGTGTCCGGCGCGTCCGCCGGCGTCACGGGCCTCGACAGCACCGTGATGGCCACGGCGGCGGCTCAGGGACTCTCGGGAGCGTCGGCGGCCACTTTGCCCTTCCATCTGCAGCAGCACGTCCTGGCCTCTCAGGTACTTGTCTCCCACTCCGTTCCCCCGTTCAACCCCAGTCCCAACAACAGGGTAGTCTCCAGGTGTTTTATCTTGACTCCCCTCGGGGTAGCACGTCGGGGCAGGGCTTTTTCTGCAGGAGATTTTCCCCCCCCCTCCTCCCCGGGG
>JAVCKT010014576.1:0-16733 GCA_032273925.1 Rhynchotus rufescens
ATCTTGATCTCAAAATAGTTCCTGTGAATTTCTCCAGGTAACTAGCTGTTTACAGCATAGAAAACATCTTCATCACACAGTCCTTACAGAACTGTAATCACATGGATCCCTTATCTAATAAAAACCCATTGCCTGATTCCAGAGAGGCAATTCATTTATTTGTGCTGATACAAAATAAGCACATCAGGGTAGATAAAAACCTATGAATAACTACTGCAAACCCTATACCTGGTTGGCCTTAACAGTAAAACCACACTGCAAATGCAGCAGTGTTATCACAGGAAAAGGAAGCAGCAAGAGAATTTGGGATGGAAACCCATAAGCAAGCTCGTTAGCTACCCATTACTTTTCTCCCATCTTCTTCTTGTGGTACCTCCCCATTATGGCACTAACCAGTAGCAGAATAAACATCCTGCTCTTTACAGATACCTACAATTTTGCTAAAGCACCTTATATTTTACCCTGCAGCTGAAACATTACATTATTTCCTTTACTCAGCCCTGACAAATCCTGATAGGATCACAGTGATGAAGAGCTGCAACCACAGAAACCGGGTGCAGGGTCTCCCTGGGAGCCAAATAAGCCAGGAAACTGCAGTAAATGAGAGAAACCTCCTGATTCCCAAGAGGACATGGTTTCTCTGTAGTATCTTGCCCAGGCAAATCAGTAGGCAGGGATATTAGGAGAGGAAGTAACTTCCACGCTTGTAAATTTAACCAATCCAGGGAATGCTCTTGGGCATGAGAATTAAATAAATCGAACTGTTAAGGAGTCAGACTAGTTCATGGCCTGTCTCTGCCCCAAGTCAGGTCCTTGAGACATGTTGTTTCGTGGACTGTGCCCAGTGCACGTTCTGCTTTGGGATGGAGAGCAGAGAAAGCCCGCTCAGCTGCACGGGCATTTATCACATACTGCACACAAACAGGGCCTCCTGCTTAATTAATCTGTAAAACTACAGGTATTTCTCAGCCCAACGCTGTAGCTTAAATCATAGGGAGGAAGAAGTGGCTGTTTTACCTCAGCTGCATTTTCCGTCATCAGGTCTGTACATCCAACCGAGTGTGGTCCTTTTCCTTCAGGGATCCTGTAAAACTTCTCAGCATTGTTGCTCCCCATTTCTTTGGGCACCTTAACTGACAAACCTGGGGAAAGACACAAAGCGAGAAGCTTCAGTGGCCTTTCTGACACTTGTCATTGAACTATCCGCACTGAAAAATAACCCAGTGCCCCGAGGGTCCAGAACAGGAAAGTCGGAGGTTTATGAGTCATCCAGTCTGACTTGTTTTTTGAAAGAATTTCCTTAGTCCTGTGGATCAGACAGCACGTGGCCCTAGAAAAGGCAGCGAACGGAAAGGCTTTTGGTCTCTACACCCCAGAACAAAACAACACAGAACAAAACCAACCCCATGCGATTGCGCTCAGCGATTGCACTTCCATCCTCTCACGAGCTTCACGGGGCGGTTCGCATCCGTCCCACATCCGTCCCGCATCACCCTGCGGCACTAGCCAGGCCTGGCCTGCCACAACACGGCGGCGTAAGGAGCGACGTTCCCAGAGCCTTTCAGCACAGAGCGCGGCTGTCCCGGGATGGCGGTGGCCAGGAGGACCCGTCTGCCCGAGGCTCGCGGTGGCTCCCGCGAGATGGTGGCCCTCGCCTCTCCCACGCACATGGGGAGGCCGGAGCCCCAGGCTGCTGCTTTTCCTTCCCCCCCGGCCCGCTGCGAACCCCAGCTGCTCCTCACATGAATGGCACGGGGGAGGTTTCGCAACTCCCTGGTAAACAAGCCCAGTGTACGTGCCTGGTGCAGAGGAATCTCGTGCAGAAGACTGAGAAAAAATATGTAATTCTACAGCCGTTTTTTTTTCCCCCAAAAGGCACGAGGAAACCCAGGCTCGGTCACCGGGGAGAGACGGAGCAGCAGCAGAGCCGAAGCGGAGCGTGAGGGATGGGGCGACACCCCCATGCGGAGGTTGATCCTAAAATTCCCGCCGTGGGATTTCAGCGCCAGGTCCCGCCGGCACTGCTGCCCCCCCAGCACCCCCGGGACCTCGTCCAGGGGCCGGCAGCCACCCTTGGCTGCAGCCCGCCCGGCTCCACCCGCCCTGCACCCCCTCCTCCCCTTAGAAATACATATGGATGTATATCAGTAAGCGCCGGGACGCGGCCGGGGGTGCCTCCCGAGCACGGCGGTACCCACCGGCGGCGGCGGCAGCGACATCCCGCTCCGCGGGCGGCCGCGGGCGCCCCACGCGCTGCCGGCGCCGGGGCCAGGGCGGCTGCTCCGCTTCGCTCCGCTCCGCTCCTCCCCCGGAAGAGGCGCGTCCCGTCCCGGCGCGGCGCAGACAACATGGTGCGCAAGCTCAAGTACCACGAGCAGAAGCTGCTCAAGCGGCTGGAGCTGGTGAGCTGGGAGGCGGCGGGCGGCAGCCTGGCCGAGGTGCGCGCGCTGCGGCGCTACCGCGTGGCGCGGCGCGAGGACTACGCGCGCTACAAGGCGCTGAGCCGCGACGTGCGCGCCCTGGCGCGGCGCCTGCGCGACCTGGGCCCCGCGAGCGGCGCCTTCCGCGCGCGCGCCGCCGCCGCGCTGCTCGCCAAGCTGCACGCCATGGGGCTGCTGGGCTCGCGGCGCTCGCTGGAGCTCTGCGAGCGCCTCTCGGCCGCCGCCTTCTGCCGCCGCCGCCTGCCCTGCCTGCTGCTCAAGCTGCGCATGGCGCAGAACCTGCGCGACGCCGTCACCTTCGTGGAGCAGGGCCACGTGCGCGTGGGGCCCGACGTGGTCACCGACCCCGCGCTGCTCGTCACGCGCGCCATGGAGGACTTCATCACCTGGACTGATGCCTCGCGCCTCCGCCGCAAGGTGCTCGACTACAACCAGGAGCGCGACGACTTCGACCTGGACGCCTAGAGCCCGTCGCCTGGCCGGGCCTGTGGACCGCGGGATCGGGCACTGCTTGTGTGGCACCTTCCATGCTGTCCCCGACTGTCCTCCATCCCGTTCTGAGCCCTCTCTGTGCCGTCCCGAGCTGCTCTGCGGGTCGTGTCACACAAGAGACTCTCCGCCGCCTCTCAGAAATAAACCAGGACGAACTCCCCCCACATTGCATGTCTGTTGTCCGTTCCCCCACGCCTCATGTGGCCTTTCCTTTGCCTCTTTGCTCCGGGTAGCAAAGTGGCTGCTGTTGGGCACCGGCCCTGTGGTTGCCGTGTCCCTCAAATCAGCCCGTGCCTTCCCCACTCCTGTGCGGCACCGAGTTGCCTTGGGGAGCTCGTGCTGCCATGGAGCTCCAGGCGCACGCGGCTCATTCTCCTCAGATGAGGAAGGGCCGAGCACATCAGCGGGTTTCACTGGGTCCCTGCAAAGGCAGCCACATTGGGAGCCAGAGCAGGTAAGCCAGATTATCCCCTTGGAGCTCGCCAGCCCCGGGCTGCTCTCGCATCACCAGCCATGTGCTGCACAGTGGGTCTCGGAAGGGCCTTAGAGGTGCTGTAATGCTGAGGAAAAGCTCCTCTTGGTCTCCGTAACAGCAGCACTAGAGTGGCCTGCGCAGAGATGAGGGGTGTAGAGAGCCAAAGGCAGCCGTGTCCATACCTGCCACAGCCTGGATGCCTCTGTCAGCTGCGACTTTGGCACCTTACCTCGCAAGATGCGCTCAGAAAGAAACATTTAACAGCAAAACTCTTAACAACAGCTCCATTAAATACTTTAAATCCCCATATGGAACCTGAAAAGAGAGCCTGGAGGGGGGAATATGCTCCTTTTTGGCTAAGGCGGATCTCATCGTGCTCCGAAATCGGCTGCCCTCGCGCGTTAGAAGAGGGTTGCTGAAAGTTGTGAAATGTCTAAATCGGCATTTCTGCAAACCGGAACGATGGCTCTGAGCTCCCTGGTTTCCCAGTGCTCCCATCCCACAGATAAAGAGGACGCCCTCCCATAGCGTGAAAGGGGCGGGCCTGGATGCTTTTGTTCTAGGTGGCTGCTAAGAATAGATAGGGAAAGGAATCTGGAATTTGGACAGCCACTCGGAGTAGCTGCTTTAGGACCCAGCACACGTGCCGTGGTATTTGGCAACTTTGCTGCTGCTTTTCTGAGACCCACCTTTCCCAACACCACTTTACCCCATCTCTAGCTACCACTTCCCCATTTAACTGGTATGCGGAAAGTAGCCAGGGTGACCGCTTTTTAGAATGATTATTCTTATGGTTTATGGGGGAAGCATAAATAGGAAAATGTTTGGAGTCTGAACAGCAACCAGCGGGTAAAGAAGTGAGCTGAGCTAAACAAATACTTTCCGTGGGTGGCACAAATATGCTAGAAAGTGGTGTAATGTGTGTGGGCTTCCTGTGTGCAGCAGGAAGGAGCATTATCTGTTGACTGTTGGGGATTTTGATGCCTGTCTGCCTGTCTTTCCTAAGCAGTGCTTTTGGAAAGCTCGGCTGCTTTGCTGCTGATGCTTCCTGGGTGCTGGTGCATCTCAGGAGGCTTGGATGGCCTCCAGGCTCATCCAGGAGGTGTTCTGGTGGGGAGGAACTGAAACTGTGCCCTCCTTGGCCAGAAACGGAATTGAAAGAAGATAAAAACATTATTTGCCTACGGAGCTGCAGGTTGGAAGAGCAGCCGCGCTCTCGGCATGGTGACTTCCGTGTGTCCAGCTGAGGGTCCATCACCCTTTACGGAGCAGGGTCTCAGTGAAGCTGCCAGGTAGCGTTAACACTAGGAATGAAAGCTGGCCTGATCCTAACTGCCTGGCTACTCCTCTGCATTCAGCCTATAAGCCAAATAAAAATCAGTACTTGAGTGGTGCCTAAGGCTGCTGGGAATGTTATTATCCTCTGGAGAAATGCTTTTACATTGTTTAGAAAAAGTGTGTATCTTAAGATGTGCTTTCTCCAAAAATTTCTTGTGGTTTCTCTATCTCCCACTTAGGCCCTGTGTATCATCTTGCAGAGAAGTTTTTTTTTTTTTTTTTGAAGCTTTCCATCTTTTTCTTCTTTAGAGGGGGGTAATTTTGTAGTTATAGGTTATTACAGAGGTAAAAAGATATAAAAATAAAGGATTATATACCTTTATAGATATAGATATTTTCCCTATAAATGCTTTCTTTGCCTCTAACCACAGCTACCAAAGGAATTGGTCAAATTAGGAGGGGAGTTTCAGAAGCTACAGCAGTCTGTTTTGGGTCCAAAAGGGTGGATTGCAGCTCCCAGCAGAGCCAGGGCTTTGGGTGCATTAGTGCAGCTTTTCTACCCATGGGTATTCAGTTCAGTTCTGCTCCTAATTCAATAATGCAGCAAGTATTTTGGCAGTTTCTCCTGAAAGCAGCTAAATGTTAACATTCTTACTACCCAAATGCCATTGAGCAGAGCATTAATTTTAGAAAAAAAATATATAAAGAGGATGACAAAAGCAATTGGGGAGCAATACCTTCCCTGTTTTCCCCAAGTTGTTATTTGAACTATTCCTATTTATACTCTTTTAAAAAAACATCATATTTAATACCTTGGAAAATCTTTTCCTGAGGGAAATACTTTGCTTATGTTGTTTTTGAATGAAAAAAGTAGAAATTGAAAAAAAAAAAATCATACCTGTTGCAAGACTTTTCATAAACACCTTTCCAGTTTTCATCCAAAACGCTGTCATCTTTTCAGGGGAGATTTAGAAAGTGTGTAAGCTGGGGGTGGCTGTGGCAGCGTGCTCGTCGTGCTTGGCTTTTTGGGGGAGTTGAAGCAGCAGCCCGGTGCCACCCGCCGTTGCCCAAGAGCTGCGGTTTCGCATGGTGCTGCTGCGCAGTCGCTAAGCTGCCGCAGCCCCAGGCCAGCACATGCATCCCCCCAAGAAACGGGAAAACGGGGAAAAAGGGGTCTGCAAAGGAGGAAGGCTGGCAGAGGGAGGAAACAGAGACATCCGAGGATGTGGTAACACATTGCGGGCCAGACTCTCTTGCTCGGGGAGCAGGGAATTGCGGGCACCAGGAGCCAGCGCCTGGGCTGGCGGTCCCGGTGACCCGCTCAGAAGTATTTGGGGAGCTGCAGGTATCGCCCTTGGGAGCACCAAGGCAGGGGCTGGATGGGGGAGATCTCTACAGATCTGTACCTGGTTAAATTAACTGGAGGAAAAGCTGCCAGGCTTTTCCTATTAAATTTAACAGGCTTACTGTGCTCTGGGATGATAGTATCCAACACTGCTGCTCTCCAATCTGCTGGCTCAGAAGTAAATTTCTTACTTGCTTTTAAAAAAAGTACATTAAAAGTATTTTTTAAGAAAGCTATGCCTTCATCTATGTCTGCATTTGTGTTGTGAGGAGGTCTGCTCTCCTATTGGTTTTACAGGAGTTGAGATAAAACTGAGATGAGTGTTGAGCTGTTGAATTCTCGGTGCCTTCATCCAAGGCAGAGCCCTGGCTACGCCCACGGGAAGTCTGGAGCGAAACCGAGCAACAGCACAGGGGGAGGACGGGCAGGGAAAAGCCGGAAAACAGCTAGGACGGCCCTGCCGTGCTCTTAAATAGAAACAAAGGCTTGCTTTTTTCTTCTTTTTTTTTTCTTTTTTTTTCTTTTTTTTTTTCCTGATTTCAAGGGCAAGATCCAAAGCCAGTATAAATCAGCACTGACTTCCATGAGAATCTGCCCTGTGCTTTTGTGCTTTTCTCTGCCAAATCCTGCAGGCTTCTTGTCCCCAGAGCTGCCCTGGGTTATAACAGCAAGAGTTTTCCGCAAGTAAGAAAGGCAGGATCAGGTTCTGGGCCATCGCTGTGGCTAGTTTTGCTGCTTGCTTATTTCCAGAGCCTCTTGAAGTGTGTTAACTATTCTGTTATTACCAAGCTCTGCAGTATCTCTGAGTGCAGGGCAAGTTGCTAGTCTAGAAAGATGACATTGGCATCCAGGCTAGCTGCCCTGGTGGGATCTCTGAAAATGGACAAAACTCTAACTCAAAACAGCACCTCTGCTGTGCTGCTCATTATGAGCAAATTAACGCTGTGGCCTTGCAAAGGGTGAAAGCAAGAGTGAAAGTTAACTTTTTTTTTTTTTTACCAGTGCAAAATTAAAACATCCTGTACACACTGTAATGGAGATTGTATCTCTTGAGAGAGAAAGCAAGTGCAGAGCTGAGTTATGTGAGATGCCTTAAAACAACTCTCATGTCAGCACAACTTGTCAGAAGTTTTTTGCTCTCCATTTAAAAGTAGGCAGTGGCAAGGGAGGTTTTATCAGTGCCTACTCTTTTTTTTGTTGTTGTTGTTTGCTTGTTTTTATTTGCTTTTTCCTGATGCTGGCCTGCACTTTATTTGAAGCCTGCCAAGGAGGAAGGACTGAGTCAACGAGACTGCCAGACTGGAGAACGCGAAAATGGGAATGGGAAAGGAAGCCTCCCTCAAGTTTGGCTCCAGCAAGCAGAGATGCTGTCTGAAATGCAAATGTGCAATTCTTCAGGCGCTTTTTACAGAAAATAATGTTTTAGAGGTTACTTTTACTTCGTTCTATGATTCTATGATTCTGCTTGGCATCTTCAAAGCACCAGGCACTGATAGTGAAGAGATGATGCCTGCCCGAATAATTCTTTTGGCAACATCCCTGTGGTCACAGATACACTGCAGGCTGAGGAAGTACCTTATATCCCCATTTGGAAGATGAGGAACTGAGCGAGAATTAGGAGCCACTTGGGAGAAACTGGGCAATTCTTCGCTAGTCCAACACAAAGATGGTCCTACTGCGGAGCATGATGTGCCACAAACTGAGGTGCCACCATCCTCCTTTTGAGCCCTGAGTCGGGTGACCCAATCGAAGTGCTCCTCTGTGAGATTTGGCTCTGGAGATTGGCTCTGGGAAGGAATTCTCACTGCTGGGGGAAGGGATCGCCCACTAATCTCTACCACATGTTTACAAAACAACTCAGCACTCACAGGGCCTGGAAAAGAAAAGCCCTAGTGTTAGGACAGCTTCCATCTGGGACACATGCGTTCTGGTCCCCATTCTGAGGAACGCTCGGCATGTAGGCCATGCTCCTCCTCAAGCTCGTTTTAGCTTGATGCTTGCTGTTTCAGGCCTGACATTGCCTTTGTGCATTGGAAGGTTTTTCTGCTGCAACATAAGGGACGTAGGTGACACTGGGCCAAAGGAGCAGGTCGTGGCTTCAGAGTAAGCTGAAGGAGGCACTTTAGATGCCCATCAAGGGGTGTGGAAATTGCCTGGTATGGAGCATGATGGGCACCAAGCGTTTAGGGGATTTCCAAATGTGGTTAACCTTTCTGATGCGTAGCGTTTCCTAGGGGCAGAGACATGCTGCAGTGTGATCTCTATTTTTTTAAGACTTCTGCTCCTGATGTTACCAGGGAAGTCTAGAATTAATTCCATCAACAAGCCAAAAATGTGCCACTGCAGCACGTACATCTCTGTAAACCTAGGCCTGAGTCGCATGCCTGGACTCTCACAGATCCAAGAACTAAATCCAACTGTCTAAGCATACGTTCTCCATGAGGAAAATCCCTGCTCTCTCCTATACAAGTATCCCTCCACTCGCAGAAAGGTCCCCTCCATACATGCACACTAATATTAGGTGATTTTGAGTAGAATAAAATGTCCAACTTCTAGTGGGTGGAGAAAACTGGAGACCAACCAATAATCACAGGCAGAGGGGGGCAGTTTTGTGCCCACAGCAGCAAGCCACGGGAGCTTCTCAGCTGCTGTAAATCATATCAGCAGGATGGGCAAGTGTAATTCTACCCTTCATTTCTACCCAGGATAATCTCCTCCCTTTCCTCTGGAGACTTGACACCTACTGTTCCAGGAATGACCTAAATGGTTTGTGACAGGGGTAAAGTACAGGCTGATTCTGGAAGTGGGTTCATCTGACTAATAGGTGACTATGCGTTAGACTCAATATCTCTGAGGTCACTGTGCTTAAATCCTACCCCAGGGACCAATGTCCTAAAAGCACCATCTCTGCTGGTGACCAAGATGAGGGCTTCAGTATAGACATCCTGCCTTGTCTTGGGTGAAAACTCTCATGCCGGCTTTCCAGCCAAAGCTCCTGTGCTATCAGTTGCTGTTTTTTGTGGAGTTATAAAATGATTTATAGGAAAGAGCCTCTGGAAGTCATCAAACTAACCTCTGCTCAAAGCAGGGCTGATGTCAAAGTTTGGGTGATTCACTCAGCCCCTTGTCTGAGTTTTGAGTAGCTTAACATGGGGATTCCACAGCTCTGTCCCAGGGGGCAGTCAGTTAAAGTCAGTTTAAAGTCAGTTACAGACTTTGTTGTGATACATGCGTATACACACCCATACATATATTTTTTTTCTTCCATCTGGTCTCAGTTTCTCTTCCTGCAATCTGTGTGTGCTGTTTCCCATCCTTTCACTGTGCGCCTGTGAGGAGGGTCTGGACTGGCATGACTTTCCCTCAGGAAAGTTTGATTTACCTTCCCCCTTAACTCGCTCCATGCACACAGCAGTGCAGGGACACGTCCCCTTCTCCCTCCTGCCATGGCCCCGCCGTCCCAGAGGGACACCAGGGCCTGGAAAAGAGCAAATCCTTGGCAGGGCACAGGACGCCCTTTGGGAAAGGCTGCGAGGCAGGAGCCAAGCGGCTGCAAGCGGGTGAGGGGAGCGCCGGCAAGCCGAGCAAGAGGCCGTGCAGCAAGTCACCTCCCGGAGCTCCTTACAGTCCTCCTGACCGCCCCCGCGCTCTTCCCAGCTGCTTCCCAGGGCTTCTCCCCGCTGTGTCAGCGCCCGCCGCCACACGTACCTTGTGCGTGGTGTTCGGGCCCCTCTGCAGCCGCTGCCGCCACCGCCGCTCCTGTGGGCAGACCGCTCTCCCAAGGGGAGGGACCAAACTTTGCCTCAGTTTTCACGCCAGGCCGCCTTCCCGGGAGAGCCCTTTCCCAGGACCGGGGCCAGGCGCCTCAGGCGGCGGGAGCTGAGCGGCTGCGCTTGACTCCTCGGTGGCGAACGCCGCGGCTCTGCGCCTGTGTGCGCCGGCCCTGCGTGCCACGAGCGCTGCCCTCCGCGGGCGCCGCGAGCGCTGCCCTCCACGGGCGCCCTAAACCCACCCGCGGCCCGCAGCAAGAGCTGTGGCCCATGAAACGGCTCTACAATCTTGGAGAAAAGGGAGGGAGGGCAACGTTTAGCTTGGCCTAAGTGGATTGGGAATTTGTGCCCTGGGGAGCCGCTGGGCTCGTGGGGTGGGATCGTTCAGTTTCTCCGTCTCCCCTGGAAAGCTCGGTTATGTTTTGGAATTTTGCTGCTGCTTCCTCAGAAAACAATTAAGCACATGGCATGAAAGCACCTAAGAATTTTTATTTGTTTTTGACTACTCAGTGAAGGACTGGATGCATTAAAGTGTATCATCACTTGGGAAAAATCATTTTCAAGTGTGGGTTTAATGCTGATGAAAGGCCTTGGAGGATAACGCCGAGGAGCTGTTTAATCAAGGAACAGGTTCTTTAAGGTCAATGAGGAGGAAATTGTGGAGATGTGCGGTGTACGAGTGGTACAAATGGTTAAATTAACATTGGCATGCCAAAGCCAACTCTGTTTTTGTAAAACAGACAGGAACAGCAAAATCTCTTTTATTTTTTTAATATGGATTTAACATGCCTCTGATTCTGCATGCAAATTATGTGATTTGAAGGAACTGCAAGGACATAGCAGATGTCAAATGAAATTGTTTATTAATTAATCTGCAACATGCAAGCTGTAGCTGAAAATGTCCAGGGAAGCTTTGGCAGAAGTTTGGTGACATTTGAACCAGAGAAATAAGTGAGGGTGACTGTGGACTCACAGACTTTTTAAAAGAAATACACTAAATACAGCTACACCAGCAGCAATCCTCTGCATACAGGTGAAACAGAGAGCCAAGTCTTCTAAGGGACGTGGGATGCGCTGCTGGCAACACTGCAGAACACTGGGATGGCTCCTAAAAATATCACCTAGATTTGGGGCACATGGATCCGCTTCACGTGCTGTTTAAAGCCACTTTGCTGGAATGGTTTTCCCTGTTTGTGCCTAGGGCTCGGTCAAAGTAATATGTGTTTCTCTTGGGGATGGTTGGTGCCCTAACCACCAAGGGTACCCATAGATGTGGGCTCTGATTCCCTCTGTCTCATTGTACAAAATGAGGGCTCATTCCCTCCGTTCCCCTTGTACAAAAGCAGGCTGATGCTATTACCATTCATTTGGTCAGACCAGAGAAAACGTCTCAGTAGGTTTCTGTTCTCGTGCTATTCGATGATAGGAAAGCATGGTCATCCCTGCAAATGGATTAAATTGCCTGCCAGCAAAGCACCTAGGAGGCCTCCTCCAACACAAGTATTTTCAGTAAATCTACAGTCTTGCAGGGGCTTAAAATCTACTTGCATTTCTTGATCAGAGTCTGTTGTTTGGGACTAGGAAGTGCCAAGCAGAACTATGGGAAAGAGCTTTTCTAAGCCCCATGACATGACTTTTTTTTTTTTTTTTTTTTTTTTTTTTTTTTAATAAAGCAGTAGCAATAATAGATCTGTAGCATCAACGAGGGAGGAGCTGGTCTCCATGGCAAGTGAGTAACAACAGAGCAAAGGCGAATGTTTGGTCTGGGCTGGCTGTTCTTTAGCAACATCCTTGAGAAGTGCAAGTGGTTTTGTCTAAGAGCACCCTTTGTATAATGGCACCTTACTCCAGATTCTTATATTTATAAACTACATACTGCTATTAGTCTGTGATCACTGATTTTAAGACTAATTAATTTTTTTTTTCAGTCTTTTTTTTTTTTTAATGCAGACACTGTGTAATGCTTCTTAAGAAGAGAGGAGTTGATACACTGGGGAACATCATCTAGGTGAGGTTGCACTTATAGCAGGTAGTTTCCGAAAGGTGCAGCATGACAGAGCTTCATGAAGCTGCAGCCTTGGGGGATTACGACCAAGTGGAGGAGATTTTGAAGAAAGGGCACTGCGATCCAAACTGCAAAGATGTCGACTGGAATGACAAGACCCCTCTGCACTGGGCTGCTGCGATAGGTAAGGGCACCCCATGCTCTACGACCTCTGCAAATCATAGCAGGGATGTCTTGAAATGCAGTGCTGACTATACGTAATCTGCAGTACAGACTGTAGTTATGTCTGGCCTTGACGATTAAAATTTCTGTCTATCCTTTGTCCTTGGTGAGAAATAAGGAGGAAAAAAGTTCATTTTCAATGGGGATTTTACTTGCAAAATAACTTGTGGCATTACATCCAAAGTGATCTTCTTTTGCTTTGCTACCTTTTATGAAAACTGTAAATTTTCACAATATTCAAATGTAGGGTTGTCTGCTTCTTCTGTATGAGAGAAAATAGAAATAACTGGGTTTTCAGTTTTAAAGCAATTCTACAAGTTATATAATTTTGAAGCTGTGTGAAAAACAATTTCAGTACATCTCATATTCATCTCATATAAAATAAACTTACAGTATGGATGCTCTCAAGTTTTCCAATTGATACATTTTTAAAATTTATTTTACATTGGTCTAAAAACTTAATTGAAACAATGAAATAATCAATGTCCAAGTAATTGATATGTGCTGCTCAGAAAGTATCCGAAAACTCTTCGACGTTATTGCTTCTTTTTTTTGTTAAATGGTTCAGGAAAAAGTCTACTTTGAAAAATCAACATTTTCTGAGGAGTATATTTACCTCATAAGAAACATTGCCAGGTCGTGGGTGCAGTCTAACCCATTTTACACGACTTGAGGGTTTTATAGGCCTGAACAAAAGTCTGGAACTCTCTTCTGTGTCCCGGTGGTATAAAATCTAATACATGTGCTTTTTTCCCCATGTCTTGTCTGCAACACTGCCAGGGCAATCGGAGATGGTTAGGCTGCTTGTGCGTCACGGGGCTCGGCTGTGCTTGAGAAGCGACGTGGGTTGGACGGCGGCTCACTTTGCCGCCGAGGCCGGGCGCCTGGCTGTGCTGAGGACCCTTCACGCCCTGCACGCCCCTATGGATGCGGCCGATCTCTTCGGTGATACCCCCAAGCGGCTTGCAGAAATCTACGGGCACAAGGACTGCTTCAGGTTCTTAGAAATGTGAGTAGCCAACGGTGTTTCAGCACCTGGTCAGGCAGCTGAATATCACAGAACCATAGAATCGTTATGGTTGGGAAAGACCTTCAAGATTTCAAGTCCAAACATAAACCCATCACCACCATGTCTGCTAAACCATGTCCCTCAGTACCTCATCTACACGTTTCTTGAACGCTGCCAGGGACGATGACCCAACCGCTTCCCTGGGCAGCCTGTTCCAATGCTTGACCAAAGCACTGGATGCTGCAGCAGTGGAAATTAAATTAACTACTGCATAGAAATGTGGACCTGCCCACATAAGACCTAGCAAAGCTGTTAAGTGTGAGACATACAAAATACAGATCCTCAGTGTGGACATTTGCACAGCAGGAAGCCAAATTACACCATTACATGCACAAATAAATCTGACATTTCAAGAATTTGACATTACATCACCAAAAACTGCTTCTACGAGTACCTCTCACTCCAGAGATGATGCCTTCATGGTGCCTCTGAACAGAGACACTGATTTTCAGCCTTTCCCCTCACCCTGACCACCACCTTCTTTGTAACCCTACTTCTCATTTTTTCTCTCTAACATGCAACTTTCAATAAGTTACTGAAAAAAACAGCAAATTCATTTATTATATAAGCCATGAAAGTAAGCACACTTTGTGTTAAGTCAGCACTTAGTGTGGGATATTAAACAAGTAGTAGGTATTTTAATAGTTACCATAGTCTAAACAGTTGCTGATAAGCAGCCTAATTATAAACAACCAACACTTGCTACTTATATTTCATAACATGTCTACACATTTGTTAATCTCCTATAAATAGAAGTTTAATTGGTTTAAGAAATGTAATCAAAAAGAGGACAAAGTTCTTTCACAGCAAGCAAAAACTGCACCTGTCAATTAAAGGCAAGTGATGCATTGCTCACAGGATGCTATTTTGGAAGGCGTTCACTTCGTCCTGCCTTATCTGTTTGAGCTCTGACACAACCAGCTTTTCCTGCAGTGCCGCCTGATGCAGAAACCCAATATGATGATAACCCAGAGGCAGGGGCTTCAAGACACTGTGCTTACCTCAGGCTGAACTGTCAAGGCAAGAGCTAATTTGACTTTTCTCACTAAAGACAGAACATTGGCTCTTGAAAATTTAGGAGCCTTTAATATAAAAATTTTTGAAAACTGTGAGCACCTTTTTTGGGGGAGCTCTAACATTATAATTGTCAGCAATGAGCATCAGGCACTCAAAAAAGTTATTGTCACATCAGGAAACACAATTAAGGAACAGGATTTCCACTTCCAAGCATTGAAGCTCAAAAATAAAAGCCCTAACTCCTCTCCTACGCACCCCCACTAAATAGGAAAGGCCAAAAGACTTAAATTTTTAGATAACATAGCTTAGAAGTTTGCATACACAATCCCAAGAGCTACATTATATATTCAGAAATAATAAAGCAGATATTCTCACCTGATTCTAGAAGCTTAGACCTTAGGAAAGCATGGACATATTCTAAAAATGGTAATTAAAAAAATTAGCAACATCACCTGAAATTCCATTAAAAATAATAATAATAAAAAAGCAAGTGTTCTGCTTGCAGGGATTACTCCCTTTTTTCATAAATGCCAATTAAGGATAACCTTGTTTGTAGCTTGTTCTTTCATACAGGAACACAATTAAGATCTGATCAGCAATCACATACCTTAAATAAAAGGCAGCTGCTCATATGATCTGCTCATTAAGTACTGTATTCCAAATGCATACAAAGATGAGATGCTAATCAGCAAAGCATAAAAGCTTTTGAGAGTTAAGGACACAATAGGAGCTGGCTTGAGCCTCCTCTTTACATTTATAGGATAATGGCTAGAAGTGTATGAATGCAGACTTCATTTTAAAACCCCTTAGCTCTCCAGATGACATTCTAGAATTATTCACTTTCCAAAGATACAATTTATTTTCCTCAGAAGTCATTTTTAGAACTTCTCGGGACTTTTTCTTCTAAGTTTCTCTTAAGTTTCCAAACTTCCTGACAATGCTTCATAGAAGGATAGAAACATTATTAAAGCTTGAAGTTCTACCATGTAAGAAATCACTTTTATATCAACAACCAGCCCTAAATATCTATTTTCCTCCTCCATTTTCTACCCTGCACTTCATGCCTAACTTTTCCAAATCTCTATACCATTACCTTGTGCAGAACTAAACTCCTTATTTTATCTCTCCTAAGGCACCTAAGCAAGAATAAAACTAAAAGAGCTAGGCTAACAGTTCACTTATCTTTTCTTGGGAACAGTATTTAAAAGAAACACACAAAAAAAACTTTACCTCACAGGAACCATCAGACCACTTGCAACAGTTTGCCCTCCCTACCAGTGAATGAGGAGAGGTAAAGCTCAGAGGAAAAGCATTTATAATCTACACCTGCACTAAAAGGAAGTAAAATCCCTTATCACAGGTGCAATTGATTCCCCTTTTAAGATGCAAGAGAAGCTGGTTTCTTACAGATCAGTTAACTTAGTACACTTCTTAGTCTTGCCATATGCATTTCTCATTGTGCCTAAGGTGCATCCTTGGGGTCCTCCATTCTTCTCCATGCAGCTATCTTCTTCCCTAATTTTCTTATGTAGAACTTTGGTGCTTTGCAATACGGCTCAAAGCTTGAGTACCTGAGCAAAAAGCATAGGCAGAGAAACAAAATGAAGGGGATTGAAAATTCATTTCTTCATTCTTATCAGAACTGGATAAAATTAGCTGACCCACAACACATTAATAATAATAATATTTAATAATATTAATAAGGATCATGAGGATGGTGATGAATCAATAAATGCATGCATTTTTTTAAGGTAGACAAAATATGCTCCTGGATCTGAAAAATGTGAAACACGAGGAAAAAGAAACCAAATTGGCATTTCACAAAGAACAACCAAGAGATGCTAAGCCACCCAGGTGAAAACTGAAGTAAGGAAGAAAAATGAATCTAGAAAGCAGATTGATTTCCAGGACAAAGTGTGGAAAGTCCTGATTCAAACTGCAGAGAGAAGCAAAGGCAGTCAAGCAATGACCATTAAAATGTTTACCAGCTTTTCTGGCAATGCAGAAAGCTCAGCAATTTGGGATACTGTTTTTCTTAATGTCTGCCCATTGCTTAAATTCCAGAGATTTGTTGGGTGTCTTGCTGCCTCGCCTGTCTCTCCAGCTGCCCTGCAAAGCACGGCACACGAGGAGCTGTCAGCAGCACACGGTGGCTGGATTCGGCAGAGGGCAGAGGGCACGGGTTTGTGCTGTCAAACAGCAGAAAGCAATGGGATCAGAGCAGCAAGACACATAGAGCACCAGTCTCCCAGGCAATACATATTTATGCATTAATGCACAGTGCTGAAAGTGGTGATGTAAACCTACTGAAACGAAAACTACTTGTCCGGAGACTTTGGTTGAAAAGTGCTAGTTTAACACTCCGAGACAGCTGGTATGAATATCACTTAAATCATCTGACTTTGTTCACACTGTATAAATGCTCATAATATTCACTACACGGTTTGGCCCTTATCAAAAAGATCCACCGTCTGCATTATATATGAGGAACTTAGTCACAGAATGTACTTCCCTATGGCAATCACCTTTTGTCCCCAGTGAGCTGAAGGAAGGAAGGAAGGAAGGAAGGAAGGAAGGAAGGAAGGAAGGAAGGAAGGAAGGAAGGAAGGAAGGAAGGAA